>JARJHM010000755.1:0-22500 GCA_033356055.1 Carex pumila | reverse complement strand
AATACGAATTCTTAGTTAGGAAGTAACATCTTTTGCTCCTTTCCAAAATAATTAAAGGCATAAAATACCTTTTACAAGTGCCTTTTTTAATTTCACCTTTTGCATTGCGTCTTGCTCCTCTGAGGATAGCATACACAAAGCAAGCAAATATGAATGGGAAGAAGAGCAAAAGAGCTACTGAAGGCGATGACAGAATTGATCTAGGGAAACTCGTCGTCTCATGGCCTCTAGAAGACATCTTGAATGAGAATTTGTTCATAGATAAGGTTCGTTTTTGTGAAAGTATTTTTTTTTTTCTTTGTTCATTCGTAATCTCTGAGCTTTCCATTGTTGTGAAAGCCAGATTTGTCATTTTTGAATTTAAGTTTTATGTACCTCAAATATATTTCAGAATAAAAGTGAAAAAAAAATGTGGCATATATTGCATTTTGTAAATGGAATTTTACATGTAATGTAGGAAAATATTCTGTATCAATGAACTAAATAAAATAATGGAAAAGTATGATTCATTTTATATTAGTGTTATTATTTAATAGGGGTGAAGGCATAACATGGGACAGGTTAGAAAAATTTAAGATGAAGCAAATTATATAATTATATTATAAATTAAGTATATTTGTATGGTTTTTTATGGAGAAGGGTTCAAATTAATGTCTCATCGTGCCTCATATCATATATCTCCGTTTTCAAAATTCAAAATGTCGATATGAACCATGGAACATAATATCTATATTAAAATATGCTTGGAGTCCAAATTTTATATTTTTTGAAAAAAATTTACTATTTTTTTAGATAGATACAAAATCAATGTTTTTGGCTCGATCGGTACACCCCGCATCTTTTGGATGAGCAAGTGCCTCCTCTATCTAGTTACATTTAGTGTACTAGGCCAAGAACAACAATTGAGTTCATTTGCTCACACGCCTTGGTCCATTATCATCTCTGTACTGATTTCCACAAGAATCCTGTTTCTTAGTTACGAGCTCCTCAACAACCTTTGTTACAAGTCGTTACAGTAAGGAACTCGTCTAAAGGTTAATAACAGTAGTTACTAGTTAGTGAGCTCATCAGTCAGTAAATTGAAAGAAAGGCCATACATTGAGATCTCTGTCTTGATTGTGCATTGTATCATATAGTTTAATTTGTTTGTATTCTCTACAGTCGAAATTTTTTGCATCGTATCCAGAAAAATAAAGTGTGCTGTTTTGTATATATATGAAGATTGGAAAACTCAAATTTTGCCATTATGTTTGTAAATTTACATTCCCTGATACCAAATTTAAGGGCATATTATCAGGACTCTGATCATTTACAATTCAACTAAGCTCAGTAGTTGTTTTTGGAATTAAAAAGTATATTTTGAACTGGATCCTCTTTGGCTAGAGTTATTGCAGTATATATATATATAGAGAGAGAGAGGTTGGCTACTCCACTTTCATAAGCATATGAAGGTATATGCTTGTAAGTCGTTTTTGCGTTTTTAATGTCTAAATGGTCGATCTGAAGTACTCAACATGTTCTCCATACTAGAATGTGCTTGGAGACTGAATTTTACATTTTTTTTATATTGAGGAAAGGCAAGATTGGACCTCTTTTAATGAACTTCATTTAAATTAAAAATAGTAAATAAAAAAATAAAAAACCAGCTTTGCACGATTATAGGAGCTGTTGGTGTTAGTTGGGAAAAAAACACCAGGAGGGAAATTGAAGATGCTAAATAAATAAAGTAATTTAAAGCTTGATCAACCTACAGTGGTTTCTTCATGACTTCAAGGAGAATAACCAGCAAATCAAAATGCATTCAAACATTAGTCCTGTTGCATGACCCACCTGATATCATTATACAGATATAGATGTACTTTTTTTTTTATGGTTATACATATATATATGTACTTAAGCCTCCTTACAATTCATCAGACTTTTGCTCTGGCTATAAATTATATTATTCTACATCATGCTATTTTTATTTGTTTGTTTGAGCATGAAAATGAAAAGGCACAATGTAGAGCAAATCAACATAGTTTGTTATTTTCCTATGGCTATGAAATATAATACCCTTCATTAATTGCATCACAGGTTGGGAAGATTAGTAGCACATTCAGTTGTGTTGAGAGCTATTTAAAATCCTTCGAGGTCCCATTAATGGAGGAAGTGAGAGCAGATATGTCAGCAGGCTTGAATTCTCTCTCCTCTCAGCCATTTATCACAATAAGCTCAATGAAACATTTAAAAAAGTCAGATGGGTACAAATACAAAATTGAGATTCATAATAGCGGGGACAAAGGCTACATACCAAGTAATGGTGATGTAATCGTCATATCCGATATCAGAGCCAAGCAAATTTCGGATTTGACCAACAATGGAAGATCATTTAACATTGCACTTGTTGTAGGGGTTGATTATGGTACAACTCCGTGCCAATGGTGTAATATATATGCTTCAAAACAAGTGGAAATTGTTGGTTATAATGGGGGAACCATGAAGAAAAAGCCATTTTATGGGCTTTGTTTGGTGAATACGACGACCTACAACAGAGTTTGGTCTTGCCTGGATTATAGGTCAAGACAAACAGATCAGAAGCTCATTAAAAAAATAGTATGTGGATCACTGGTATGTATATATGGACCCATGCTTTTTTGGATACATCAATGTTTTAAAATTTATTTATCTGGAAAACTACAATGTTGAACAAGAAATCTTCCATCTAGTTCTACTTTAAGCTTTTCCTCCTTTATTAAAACATTTTGAGAACATACCAGACAAAAATTAAATGTTTTTAATCATAGTAAATCCACATATTATGATTCACCAAGTCAGCTAACAATATGTGTAGAAAAAATTGTTTATGGTTCGTGTCTGACTGACTTGAATAATCTTTTAACAGGTTGCAAGAACAAATAATGCTCGTTCAAGTAAGGTAGGTGAGATTGCTAGAAAAAATATGAAGAGTTACATGGCTTCATCAAATCTCAATGAGTCTCAAACCACAGCTGTTTTGAGTTGCATATCAGAGATGCACCACAAGAACAGGAATCCAGTAAGCCTTATCTGGGGCCCACCGGGCACCGGAAAGACTGGAACGACAACATCGCTTCTGTGGTTAATGCTAGAATCAGGGCATAGAACTCTCACATGTGCGCCCACGAACACAGCTGTCAAGCAAGTTGCCTCACGCCTACTGAAATTGGTTAAAGAAAATGCCTCACGCCCACTCACTCTATGCTACAAGTTTAAAATCTGCAGAGAATCAACCTAGAAAAATGTCATTTACTGATTTCCTAAGAACAAGATTTGATATTCTTTACGAAGAATTTGCTACATGCTTTAGGAAATTACTTCTCCATATTCCTAGATCTTGCCTTTCGGAGGCTAACTCTTCAACCATCAACCGTCTCCTTTCTCTGTTCAGTGAATTTAAAAATATTATTCAGAGGAAAGAAGTTGACGGAAGAATAAGGGATATTTTTTTACCTGGCCAGATTCATTTTGGATCTAGTAATACTGAAAATGGTACAAATTACAAAAGAGAGGCATTTAGATGTAAATCTGACTGCCTTGCTCTCATAAATTCTCTAAAACATTCGCTGAAGCTTCCTATAGGCTTCAACATGCTAGCAGTGAAAGATTTCTGCTTGGAGAACTCTTGCCTCATATTTTGTACTGCTTCCAGTTCATTTAAAATGTATAGAGTGAAAAAGGGCAAGCCATTGGAGTTGTTAGTGATTGATGAGGCGGCACAGCTGAAAGAGTGCGAATCACTGATACCCTTGCAACTTAAAGGCTTGAAGCATGCTGTCCTTATTGGTGACGAGCGTCAACTGTCAGCATTGGTGAAAAGCAAGGTTATTTTTCTTTGCCTTGGTCTTGAATGAGCAAACAGTGGTATCCAATGAAATTGTCTCTGTTTTTTTCCCTTCAATTTTCCATTTGTTATTTTCTTTCTTTAATCTTGAAGTGTATACACTATACAGTAGACAAAATTCCCACTATGGTGCATTACCTTAAGGAAGAGGTATATGGTTCGAGTAATATGAAGGTGAGAAAAAGAAAAGAAGAAAAAAATTTAAGAGAACTAGAATAACCATAAAAATAAATAAATCGTAAACCTAAGTAGTCATGGTAAACAATAAAATCCTGCTCATGGCCCTTTTTAGTTTGGACTTAAAAATCTTTTGCCTCAATTTCTGTACTGACTGTCTACAATTTCGAGCTTTCCCAGATTACTTTACTACAATGAAGAATAATATTATTGATATTAGGAAAAAAATCCTTGATTTTGATTTCCTTTGTTTTCTTTTAGGTATCAGCTGATGCGTTATTTGGGAGGAGCCTGTTTGAGAGGCTGAGTTCACTGGGACACAAGAAGAACATGTTAAATGTGCAGTATAGGATGCATCCATGCATTAGCATGTTTCCAAATATTAATTTCTATGAGAAGAAGCTTCTAGATGGTCCGAATGTCATCCAAAAAGAGCATGAAAGAAAATACCTCCCCGGCAAGATGTTTGGTCCTTATTCATTTATTGATATAGGGGCCGGAATAGAGGATTCTGACGATGCTGGCCATAGTAGAAAAAATATGGTTGAAGTGGCTGTTGTTGTTCAGATATTAGAGTCCCTTAAAAAAGGTGATTACTACATTTGATTTGATCTTAGGACCCACAATTTTAATATTAAAATTTCTTTAAAAATGACTATGTACATTTTCTTTTATCTATGCATGCAACTTCAAGTATTCAATATCATTTAATAGGTGCTGGGAATGAATTTTGCAGATTTTGTGCTAATAAAATATACTTTTTACCATATAGGATGTCTAACACAGAAGAAAGAAGTAAGTGTTGGCGTCATTTGCCCGTATAGCGCACAAGTTGTGGTAATTCAAGACAAGGTGTCGAGAATTTTTGACGAGGGCCCAGTTTCTGTCAGAATTAGCTCTGTTGATGGGTTTCAAGGGAGTGAGGAAGATATTATCATTCTATCCACAGTACGGTCAAACCGCAGTGGATCAGTTGGTTTCGTTGCTGATTCTCAGAGAACCAATGTTGCTTTGACCCGTGCAAGGTGGTACTAATTTCAATTCATTTCTACAATTATTTTGGTACATTGCTAATTTGTCGATATTTTTGTTGAATGAAGTGGCAAAAACCTCCGATTTCTATTTATTATAGAAACCAAAACAAGATCTGATTACATCAAAAGAAAACTAATAAGCCACTTAATCCTAATCCTCCTAGTCCATGATATTTTTATCACCTTAATCCTTGATTCTGGTACCCTACCAGGTATCATTAAACAAATGATTCGTCTACCTAAGTTGTCCCCATAAGTTCAACAATATACAATTGGTACAATATGAGAACAGCCAAAACACATTTAAAAACTAAATAGTTGTTCATCAATCTTGGTTCATTTTAACCTCCATGCTGTATCCACTTATGTTGAAACAACTTAGTACTAATCCTAAAATTTTGAGTGAAGTTTTAGCATTTATGGAAGTTTGTTGTTGAACTTTGAATTCCAGATATTGTCTTTGGATGGTTGGAGATGCCAAAACATTGTCTAAAAGTGGTTCCATTTGGGGGCAATTGGTTAAAGATGCAAAGACTCGTCACTGCTTCTTTAGTGCCAGTGAAGATCAAGTTCTTTCCAAGGCAATCTCTAATTGCTTGCGTGAAATTGGGAAGCTTAATTCTGTGGATAAGAATGATTCTGTTCACCACCCAATGAAAGAGAAAAGTGTACGTGTTGAAGTACTACTATTTTTTTAGAATTGCGGGCTTAGTTGAGTAGTATGAGACCCATCTCTCTACGGAGAGACACAGGTTCAATTCTCGAGAATAGTTTCTAAAAGATGCCGAGGTGTACCGGTGCCCTTCAATAAATACAAAATGCTATTTTGTTGTTGTTCTGTTATTAAACATAGGCTCCAGTAAAATTTTGTGTTAAGAGTTTATTATAGAAAATAAACGTTTATCGATGTTTACAGAGCAACTTTCCTTCTCTATTACCAGAAATCAAAGCATTCCCAAGCTATGGATCTTTGGAGGAGGTTCGATCAGCTTAATCTTGAAGTGGACCTCAATGATTCTAATTGCCTGGATAAAATTGGGAAGCTTAATTCTGTGGCTAAGAATGATTCTGTTCACCACCCAAAGAAAAAGAAAAGTGTACACATTGAAGTACTGCTATTTTTTTTTTTTTCTGTTATTGAAAATAGGCTCCAGTAACTTGTGTTAGAGTTTACTTGTAGAAAAGAACTTTTATGTAACTTTACAATGCAACTTCCCTTTTCTTTACCAGAAATCAAAGCATTCCGAAGCTACAGATCTCTGGATGAGGATTGATCGGCTTAATTTTGAAGTGAATGTCGGTGATTCTGGATCAAACTTAAGGTGGGTCTTCTACCATGGAATATGCCATATTTTACAAGCAACTTTTGAACTCAATGGTGCTCATATAATGCTACATCCAAGACAACCTTTCAAAAGATTCAGCTCTTTTGACTAAAGTTTTTCTGGAATCTAAGGTGTTCAAATAGTTTTGAACACCAGCTCTTTTGGCAATGAATATCATATCACATATTTCAGTGTTGAGATGGGAGAGCAGATAATTTATTTCTTGTAGAGAAATCCAAGCTAATGGTCAGTGATCTAGTTTCTTTTGCGTGCTTTTTAATTTGTTAAAGTCTTATTATGTCATTTTGAAACCTTTCAGGGATGGTGAAAATCTAAGCAAAGGCCTTGGGAAGAAAAAGAATCACAAATTGTAAGTTTTTTATAATTTCTGAATCAATCATAATATTACTGTACAATATTAAATATTATTTGTCCTATTTTTCATCGTTCTTTCCTTTACTTCATGGAACTGGTTATAATGAGAGAAAAAGAAAATTGTTCATTTAATGACTTACGAAAAAAAAAATTTAACAGAAAGGTGGATCAGAAACTACGCATAAGTGAAGAGCTTGATAACTCTGCTATTGACACTCCTTCTACAAGTCTTGTTGAGAGCATAGAATCAGACTTATTCTGTAAGATGCATTTTGATTAATTAAATACCTAACCCTATGTTATAAATCTCCTTGAATATTAACCAACTTATATTTGTTCAATTCCTTTGTAGAATGGAATTTAAGTCACTTAAAGTTGATGCTGGTTCTGATTCATCTGCTTCAAGTGCTCCAAAGAAGTCGTAACTATTCTTGATTTCTGTGAGATTTTATGCACTTTAATTTTTAGTTTTCCACTTGGGTTGAACTCAAAATTCAACTGGTTAGCTGTCAAATTTCTAGATTTTCCAATCTCTCAAACTTACTGGCAAAATTACTCTACCCATGCTCATATTTGTGGATTTACTTCTTCTATCTAGATGTTAAGTTTTACATAACTTTGAACTTGTCACATGTGGGATCAAAATCTGCTGTTATTCTTGTGCATGAACAGTAATCCTGTTATCTCTGCTTTTTAAATTCAGTTATTGAAATGTTTCGAGATACATGCACAGAAAAATTCTGAAAAAAATTGCTTTGAGATTCGTTCTCAAAAAAATTAAACGGTTGGATTTGGAAAAACAAAAAAAACAGGGTTACTGTTCACAGAAAGAGGATAGCAGCAGATTTGAATCTGTCACATGCGCTGTTCAACGGTTCCTGAGTGCTGAAACCTTTTGACTATGTCAACTGAAATACTTTAAATTGTGTAACCTTTGTTGGATAATAATAACTAACACTCTGACCTCTAGTATCTTTGTTTTTCCTATAACAATACATTAATTATTCTATTAATAGATACTCTAAACTTGTGCAGGTCATACTAAGAAAAATTGGAGTTCTATCATCATTTTGCGCAGCCTTATATGTAGTTTTCTTTGGAATTAAGAATTTAGAAAATATCATATTTTATCTTTTGTTGAGATATTATAGTGCTGTTAGCCTCTACTGTAACATATTTTGTCTTTCTCTGAAGCGCACTATCCAGTATTCAAAACAAATTTGCTTATATATAATTAATTAGCAAAACTAATGATATGTATGGCACCTCAGTTTCTACAGTTGTTTTCTTATTGTGATAAACTTACGGGTGTAAACGGATCGGATATTATCCGATTTCATCCGGATCCGAATCCAGAAAATTATCTAAATTATCCAATCCGTATTCGTATTTGTATCCGAAAATTTATAACGGATAAGGATACGGTAAGACTTTTAACTATCCGTATCTGATCGTTTACACTTTTAAACCACAACAAATGTAATATATGTTCTTAAATTAATATATTAAATTGCATATTGTACTAATAATTTATTAAATTGCATATAGATAATCACTTCTAGCTTTTTGTAGAAAACAAAATTTGAACAACAAATTTGCCACAATTTAACTTGCAGTATATAGGCACTACATTTATTGAAACAATAACACAACTACAGCAATGTACCGAAACATTACTTTGTTCCAGCAAGAAATGCATATACAAGTAAGATGTACCCTACACTACCCAATCAATACACTTCTAATTTTAAAATTGAAAAAAGAATCAACTGTTCAAAATCAACTGGCATACACTTCATTTTTAATGTTCCTTATAGTTTATGGATGTATTTTGCAAATTCCAAACAAAAAAAAAGTGTCTTTTAAGTTACTGTTTCAATATTGAATTTTATTTTCCCTTCAAACTTCTCAATCACATACTTCCAGTCACAAATAGATGTAATTTTGTAAATATTAATTTCAAATATATTAAAAAGAGAAGATTAAAAAATGCATTCAATTTTACTGTATCTACTATATTTCTCTTTTAGGATCTTAATAACATAACCTAAAACATAAGAAAAAAAAGATATTGTATCACTTTTCCAAAACATAATAAAACTTAAGCCAACCCAATCTTATCTTGGTGCGCCGTCAATAATTTATATAAATTAATAAATATTGACAAATTTAGATAGTGATTTTTCATTCAACTATCAAATTAATAATATCCTAATTTTTATGTGTGTATAGAGAAAATAATATCGATTATATTAAAAATTTTAATTCGTTATATCAATTTTAAATAAATTTGTTATTAAAGTACTAAAAAAATGCTTGAGATTAATAAAATCTTTTAATATTGCCTGCTTTAATTTGCACTGGACAGCTCTTGTTAGCCGAGCATACATGCTCAGATTAATTTCTTGTGAATCACTGCAAATTATTGTTTGCTTTGTCATATGACTCATAAATTATTGTTTACTTTGTCATATGAAGAGAGAGATGCAGAATTGTATTAAAAAAGAAAAAGAAAAATACATTTCTCAACAATATTAAAGTTGCTGGTAAGTTTGTTAGTTGGTTTGATACATTATAGAGAGCATAGTTACAAAATTTGCGAATTATTCATGAATTAAATTCAAAAAATTCATTTTTCAGTGATGTCGAACTGAATATCAAATTATTCAGTTGACCAAACTTTGACTGAATTAAACCCGAATGATTCACGAATTTTACGATTTTTTATTTGCTATTTTGAAGGACTGAGATATCTGGTCCAGATAAATTTGAATCATTCCCAAATTATACCTGAATTATTCCCAAATCACGAATTTTTAACCTCGCCAAACTAAATCTGAATAATTCATTTATCACTATGATAGAGAGACAATCACATATGTAGAACTCAGTTTTACCATTATCTTCTCTCTTTTCATTTTATTTTTTCAATTTTAAAAATGTTTGTGAGTTTCATATTGCTAATGTTTGATTAATGAAATTTGAAGGCTTGACCATTATTTTTGTTCTCTTAAATTTTTTTTTCTTGTTGATCTAACAAAAATATTACTCAGAATAGAATATGGATGAATTTTTCATGTATCCTCGAATAGTTCTTCAATTTCTTATTTACCTCTAAACACTTGAATATGTCTTGTTGGCTTCTTAGCTCTTAAAATTCTTTCCTTTGTAGCCATCACACATTTATTCAGAGGTTAATCATAATTAAAGTACTAAAGACAAAAATATCATTTCTTGTTAAGAAGTTGATCGATCTCCTTGCTTTCCCACGCTCTCTCTTATTTTTCCTCTTCGTCCCTTGTCTTTCTCCTCTAGTGTTTTTACATTCTTGTCCTCTCTAGTGGTCTCCCTGCTTTCTTATCCTCAATTTGGATTTCTCCAAATGCCCAAAGGAATACCCTAACACCTATCTGTCTCTTTGATTTGAAAAATGGTGAAGTTACTGATGATAGATGGATTTTAAACAGATATTTTCGAATCCAAATTAAGATGATGAACAGAAAAGGTGGCAACAGAATCTCATGATCCGTACCATTGCCAATGCTCCCAGTTTGATTTTGTCAATTATTGATGGGTCTGGTGCTGGTTGTCTTATTATCATAGCACTGGTAATCATCAGGTTCTAAATAGCGATTATAACATTATAGTTTTTAAGATCTAAAGAAGTTATAACGTAATCATAGTTTTTTTGAAGAAATATAGTGTAATCATAGCTAGTTATTTAGAATCATTATACAAGAAAAATGGTTAATAGTGTTATAACTTATGAGGTCTGAAAAAACTATAGCTAATTATTTAGAACTATGATAATTATCAATTGGTCTGCTGGTGTTGGTGCTCACAGAATCGCTTTATTTTTGTTGTGGATTGAATTGGTGATCCCAGTATTTTTGAAATTTCTCATAAGACTTTTTATTTTTATTTTTTTGGAATATGGTATAAGTTAAAATTTCGGACAATGAACTGAGAGTCACGTATTTGAGAGGAGCAGACAACACGGACAAGAGAAAGAGCGAGAGGAGAGGAACGAAATTTGCTGTTATTCAAATTTGATGCTATCCATGTTACTCTCTCTATCTCTCTCTTCTTTCTCTTTCTATTTTTTTTCTTTCCCCTCTCTCTCCTCCTCTTTTAAAGAGAGAGATAAACACATAAACAAAGAGTAGCAAGCTGCTATTTTTCTAAGAATAGCCTTCTAAGAATAGCAGCAGATTCATAACCAAGAGAGGAAAGGTCGGAATCGGAAGATCTGTTGAGTTGGGTTATGCGGTTATCGGGTTTTGGAATTTAGAATTAACCAAATTTGTTTCTCTCGTCCCGTTATTTTTTTCGATGCGTTAATGAGTGTATGAAGAAAATCTACGGTAGATATGCCCATCAAATCCAAATTAGATCCGATGGACATCGGAACTACACTGCTTCCCTGCTATTTGAACGGGACAGGACAGGACAGCAATAAATATTAAATTGTGTATAGTGGAAGATTGGGTTCAGATCAAGTTGAAAGTTCTCATCAAAAACCAAAAAAAAAAGTTGAAAGTCAACATGACAACAGCGAAAACCCAATTTCCCATTATTTAGGTGGAGTCTCCATTCTACCGTATAAATAGCGTGCCATATCTCAAACAACGAGTTAAAGGATAATTGTATTAGTCTGTTTATAAAAGATATTAAAGTTAGTTATGTTTAGATTAGGAAAAGAATAATTATATCAATAGATGGATCTAATTACACTATTTATGGTGATACATCTTGACATTATATATTTATAAATTATTTTTGAGATTTTAAAATTCAAACATTCGATCTGAATCGTTCAACATAATCTACATATTAAAATGTGTTTGAAGATCAAATTATATATTTTTTTTGAAAACTTTTTACTTTTATTTTAGAATTTTTGAAAATCACTGCTTTTCAATAGTCCAAAATTGTCTGGAAATAATAATTTTGTACACTTCTTAATAAATACTAAAAAACCAATTAGAAAATAAACAATTTGGTCTCCAAACACATTTTAATATATAGATCATATTAAACGGTTTGGATTTACTGTTTGGGCTTTGAATTCGTAAAAATGACTTCTAAATATATAGTGTCAAGATGTGTCACTATTAAATAGTGTAATTGGATCCCTCTTTTTATATCAATTCATTTTTAAACCATATAATGTGTTTATAGATTTAATATATATTAAGTAAATGTATTATCAATTTAATTATGAGTAAATATTAAAGAATTTAAAGAACTGAAGTATATAAAATATTTATAAAGTGTTGGTGGATATAAATGAAAGAATTTAATGAGTCCAAGGATACATACATACATACATACATATATATATATATATAGGGTTCGGCTAATTTGTTGCCGGTAGCATTTTAGTCGAAGGTGCTGCCACCATTTTTTTATTTTCTGATGTCCAAACAACAAATCCAAACTGTTAGATGTTTAATCTATATTATAATCTGCTTGGAGACCAAATTTTACATTTTTTGGAATTTTTTTACTATTTATTAAGCTAATTTGAAAACCATTGTTTTCAATAAATTTCTACAGCATTAAAATCAGCAGTTTTCAAACTAGCTTAATAAATAATAAAAAATTTCCAAAAAATGTAAAATTTGGTCTCCAAGTAGATTATATTATAGATTAAATATCTAATGGTTTGGATTTGTTATTTAGACATCATAAATAAAAAAAAGGCCGGCAGCAAATCAGCCACAGCCTATATATAGAGAGAGAGAGAGAAGATGGGCTACGGTGAGTTGCGAAGTAAAATGCGTTTCTACTTCACGCCGTATTTTTATTTTGAGAGTTCAAACGACCGATCCAAACCGTTAGATGTTTGATCCATATTGAAATGTGCTTGGAGACCAAATTTTATATTTTTTTGAAATTTTTTACTATTTATTAAGTATTTTTTAAAATTGCTGTTTTGCTGTAAACAGTAAAAAACAGTAAAATTTTCTGGACCATCAGATCAGCAACTTTCAAAATTGCTTAATAAATAGTAAAATAATTTCAAAAAATGTAAAATTTGGTCTCCAAGCACATTTCAATATGAAGAACAAGATGAACGGTTCGAATCGATGTTTTGAACTTTAAAATTGCAAAATAGTCATGTGAAGTAAAATAGTCGCTTTACTTTGCAACTCACTGTAGCCCATCTCATATATATATATATAAGATATAATTAAGAACTGATGGGTAAATACGTTGAAGGATATATGTAATATTAACCCTTCATTTATTTATATCCTATAAGAAGATTATGGAACCATACTCTATCCTGAAAAACTGGCACTTCCATGATTAATAAACTCTTCAAATGCAAAGCAATATTGATATCAGTTATAGCCAAAGAACACAGAACCAAATCTCAGCTTGAATACAGAAAACTACAAATATGTTGATCAATATTATCTTGATCATCCAAAATCCAATGTCAATGCATTAACCTTAGGTTCTTTTTCTTCATTATAAAGGCCCGATCAATCAATCGACTTTTGTAGACGGGACTCAACCTGCTATTAACTAGGCAATAATTAGCTTTTGTCTTTTTGTAATGTATGACTCGGACCTAATAAATCTCAGGTTTAGAATAATTTTATTTCGTGCCAGCAAGTAGCAACCATACTTTTTTCTTTTTTAAGTCTCCTGTCTATTATGAAACAGTTCAAAAAAATATGACAAAATTATATATTTTTTAAAATATAAAAATATCATATTTATTATTTAGAACATACAAAATTTCATATTTATTTGATAAATTATTTAGAAATGTCAGATATATCCTAATCGTTAGACCTATCGTACGTGTTTGGCAACCCTTCCTTAAGGATCCTTAAGCTTCTTTAAGAACTTAATTCGTCTAAAATTGACCAAACAGCAGCTCCTTACGTTGGATTAAGCACACCTCCTTAGACTACAGTCTTAATCCAATCCTTCTCCCTCCTCAGCGTTTTGCCCTCCTTACGAGTCTCCTTAGAGCAACTTTGGACTCTTTTTGAACCATCATATCCCTAGTTCGTACAACTCCGTAAGGAGCAACTTCTTTTTTTATTATTTCCTACTCTGTCTTCCTCAAACGATGGCACGGTGTTCTAGCCACTACAATATAAACATTTTTCTATCTCTACTCAAAATTGTTGGTTCTCAAGTAACAATCTCGTAAATCTAGCATTATCAATGGCTTCGTTTCGCGAAGCTCTTTCTATAGACACCCAACTTGATGGGTATTCTCCTCCTCTTTGAGAACTCTTTCGTAAAGTCTCTCGAAGCTCTTTCTATATAACAATGAAAATATTTTTTTTCTCATAAGAATAACTCTGCATCCTCTGTAAATAAACTAATAATAATTGCTTTTCAGTTAGTTTGAGAATCTTCCGTAAGAAAGAACTTTTGTCGCATCTACCACTGGCTTTTCCTTTTATCTATATTTTTCTTTGCATAGGAATGAATGTTGGCCATGAACAGAGGAGAGAGGAATGAGCATGACTAGATGAAAAGGAAAATTTCCCAACTGGTTTGATTTGATTTTCGCTTGGCATAGTGAAGTTTGTCAAAAATCTCTGAAGAATATCAAAGTCTCCTGTTAAATTTCATTTTTAACTATAATAAAATACATTTGTTGACTACTGTCGTCCTGACCTTTCAGTTAATCAATAACTTTAGGTAAGTTTAATTTTTATAGTTAGCTGTAATAACTTTCTTGGAAAGGATAATTACATTAAATCACAAAAAAGTACGAGGGGTATTTAGGTCATTACATACTTCAACACATATTTTACCCACATTAAATTTTCATTCTTAATCTATCTATCTAACCGAACAAGTTCTCCTTAGGATAGATTAAATTCTTAATTCATCATTCCTCCTTAAGGCCTGCCGAACACACCCGATATCGAGCTAATAATGGCCAATTTTTAAAGTGCGAGTATTACTAAAGTGATCGGTTCTCAAATTGGTCATCAATTGTAACTCCCGATCCGGTACCGCATCAATGACTTCATCAAGGTCAAGCTCAAGGACAGGGACATGTACAGGTTGAGATTAATTCGTATCCTCTGCACCTTTTTTAGTTAATGCATCTGTACCGTCTAATTAGCTTTAAGATTCGTGCAAATTAAAATTTGCACGAATGTTAAAGACTCCTTATGTTTTAGGCGGAGGCCGGATAGACTCTGTTTACAATCAGACAGTCGATATGTATTAATTCAAAAAATGCTGGTACGCGGAGGCTGGATAGATGTTGTTTACAATCGCATGAATGTAGATGATGCGGACTCAGTTGAGATTGGAGCCTGGGTTGAGATCAGGGTGCTGGTAGCCGCACACAATTTCAGAGAAAAGTTTAGGTTCTAGTACATAATTTCCATAATTTGAGTTGTCATAATCCGAATTTTGAACTGAATTGTCAAACCCGAGTTCAATCATAACTCGTTTTACATACAACTCAAAGACCAGTATCTCAGATTATTTGAAAAGTGACTATCTGCAAGAGTATACCGACATAATTTATATTACATAAAGATGATTTTTCTATTAACAATGGTAGTATCTCTTGCAGATACTGTTCCGTTCTTATAAGTTATTTCTCAACCCTGGTCATTTATTTGAAAGAGAGTGAAATAACATTTGATACACTTATAGGTGTCGATCCGGGTACACAGTTCCAATCCATACTAGTTCAAAGTATAAACAATAATCCTGTAAATCATACCTTTGACATCCCCAAAAGTATGATCACCTGGAACTCTGAATATTAGAGATTTTACAGTAATCAACCCCTTCCGCATTGTACTTGAAATCATCCCCCCCCCTAAAGTAACTCAACTTTTGAATTTTGGATCAAGACCGTCCAATTTGAATCTGTCACTCGAGATCACATCAGAATTCAAATTGATTACTTGGGATATGTGCGCTCCACTTTGGATGGATTATCACGGATTTGAATCAGACAGTCCAGATCTAAAACCCAACTTTTGGGTTACTTCATTGAATCCAAACTCCCCAAACAACGTAACATCTAAGAGTTTTGGCCAACAAAATACATTTGTAAAATAGTAAAATTTTATGAGTAATCTACTAATTATATAAAAAAAAATACTAATTTATATAATCAATTAAAAAATGAGGAGGGCTCAAATGCCCCATTATTTCATGTCTCAATTGTACTCTAATATTTTTATCTTCAATCTCAAAGTTCAAACAGATAATATGAATTGCTCAATATGACATCCATGTTAAAATATAATAGGAGACCAAATTTTATATTTTTTTTGGAACTTTTTATTATTTTTTTAAGATAGGTACAAAATCACTATTTTTCAGAAAAGTGTGGACCATCTAAAAACAATGATTTTGTACCCATCTTAAAAAATAGTAAAAAATTTCTAAAATAATATAAAATTTGGTCTTCAATCATATTTTAATTTGAATATCATGTTGAGCAGTTCAAACCGTCCATTTGAACTTTAAAATTAAAAATAAAGATATTAAAATATGATTGGAACATACAACAATTGGACATTTGAGCTCTCTTACAAAACATACATTTTTCCTTCTTCTTTTCTTTCTCTTTCCTCCTCTTTCTTCTCTTTCTTTTTCTCTTTTGGTTAGAGTTGAGTGAATTGTGAATGAGAGTGAAAAACATGATTTTATAGGGCAAAATTGAGTCTTTTAGACAAACTGTTGAGATTTTCAGCACTAGTTACCATAGACAACTACTGAGAATTTCGGTGGTTGTTTTCGAAAACTATCGTCGAGAATCTCGGCAGTAGAGACATTTTAAAAAATATATCAAAGGTATTTGTGTAATATTTTTTTTAATTGCGGACATAATAAAAATTTCGGTGCGTACGAGTTTAGAGTTTTAAAATATTTACACGAGATTAAGTTCCATGAAATAGCCTTTTCTTCCAAGTGGTTTTGATTAAGTGGCCGACAGGTCCACATGGGAAGTGACTAATAGATTCCTAACATATCCCTAAACTGTGCTTAAATGACAATTGTGATGGCAAATCATCCTAGTCCTACATCAAGTTTGCTTAAACGGTCGGTTCGATTCAAATTGAAGTAAAATGATCAAATTAATTTTTTGATCAGTTTTTAAAAATAGAATCGAACCGAACCGATTAAACCTATCAACTGATTAAGAACCTAACCAAACAAACTAAAGAAAGTTTCGATTTATTCAGTTTAAACTGAAGTAAACCTATTAGTACTATTATTAACAAAAAGAATACACTGTCATACACAATAATTGAAGTTCGATTTGGTTTAATAAAATCATTATAACACTAATAAAATTAGAGTTGAACCAATATATCAGTTCGGTTTAGTCAGTTTTGAAAAATCTAAACTGAACCGATCCAATTAAGCTGAAATATTCCAATTCGATTAAAAACCAAACAAACAAAACCGTTTGAACACCTCAAATTTTTTTTATTTGAAACCCATAGGTGTTGAACAGGGTCCGCATTGTCTGCATTAACTAAAAAGAGCATCTTTTAAGTTAATACATATCGGTCGTTCAATTGTAAACAGAGGCCATCTGACTCCTGCCTAAAACATAAGAGGTCTTTAATATTAGTGCAGATCTAATTCGCACGAATCTTAAAATTAATCAGATAGTTCAGATGCATTAACTGTTCCTTTTTGAGTTAATGCAGAGAATACGAATTCGTTGAACAACAACCCCACCTACATCAAAGCATAGATACTCACTCGAATACAGCGGTACTTGTACTTACATAAGGGTGTTTTCGGAAATAAAAACATTAATGAAGTACCACCCTCTCTTACCTCTCTGAGTCATCACTGGAGGCTCAAAAAACAGCCAATTACCACTTTTCTCTCTTCACCGCCGTTTTTCTCGGAACCCTAACAACCAGAGAATCAGAGATCAGAGAGAGCTAAGATACAATGGAGCGGAAGCTTACCGCGACGGCTCTAGTAGGAGACTGGAAGCTCCATTTGGCACTGGCAGCTGTGATAGGAGTGGTCGGGATCGCTCTGGCAACGATGGGGCCCACTTTAGCCACTATCGTTACATTTTTCTGGCCACTCGTCGTATCTACCGTCTTCCTCCTGTCCGCCGTAGCCGTACTCTTTCGGATCTCTCCGCCACCCAGCGATCCCCTTCATGAGGAAGTCCCTGGTCAAGAGCTGATGCAATACGTGGCAGGATTGCCTGACGAGGTGACATTGGAAATGTTAGAGAGACTAGATCGGGAGTGTCAGTCGGAGAAAGAAGAAGGAGAGATGCAGAGGCGAATGGAGGAAGAGACGGTGAAGGAACAGGAACAGGAACAGAGCGGTGAAGCTTCTACTGCTCCGCTGGATCAATGTTAGGTAACGTGGTCTGCTGATGTCAGCAAGGCGGTAAACTTTTCCTTTCGTTTGTTTACCTGTGGATGCGTCTGCGGTACTGTAGACTGTAGAGTAGTGTAAGATAGAATAGACTCGCTGCAATTTAGCTGTAGCTGGGAATCCGTATCGTCTCATGTATTGCAGAGGATCACCTCACTTTGCGGTTTGAGATTAAATCTCAATCGGCTTGGGATTTGGATCGCATAGGGGCTTTATTTTTGGGCTTTGAGATTCGTGCCAAGCTAAAAAGTATGGTCCAGATCTAGTAATTGTAAAAGATTCCCTTATCGGGTATTTGAGAGGATGTGAATTCTGTAGCTGGTGGAGTATTTCCAAATAAGTTTTTAGTCATTCATTCCTTGCCGTTTCTTTCTTCTTTTCCTGATTTTGTTTATTGTTTTATTTGGTGCAATTCGATAACTAAATGGCAATCGTGTGAGTGTGACATATTAAAAAAAAAAATGCGATAGAAAATATATTATAAAAAAAGGATAAATTACCCAATTTATTTATGGCGATGAAAGACACACAATATGTTTTTATTATTATTTTTATTTCAATATGTTTTATTAAAGTTGCAACAAGTGTGTATCGCATAATTCACAAGCGTGCATATCATGTTATGCATTGATTGCGTCTTCTACATCAAATATAATATTTATTGTGAGAACTTTGTTGTTCAAGATTACAACTTTTCGTCACTATGATAGTGATTTTACAATTAAATTACGTTGATGCGTCATCCAAATAGGATTGTATTTGCCATCTCACCAAATTTCCAACTAATTATTTTTCATTACACCTTGTTCGGATGGAGAGTAGAGGAAGGGAATGGAAAAAAAAGAAAGATTTTCATCTAATTGTGTTTGATTGACAAAATTATGTCTTGAGTGAAGGGTAAAGGAGATGAAAAGTTTATTTCTGTATTGTAATTAATAGAATCGGTTTTCCTTTCAATTTGAGGTATAACGTATAAAAAAAAAATTATTGTAAATATTTTTAAAAAAAATAACACAAATATCTAACTTTATATTTTATTAATATAATTTTCATACAAATTTTTTATCACAAACTTATAACAACCATCCAATTTTCCATTAAACTGCTAAAATTTAATTAATCAAATAAGAAATAAGACGAAAAGGAAAATTAAATTTATTTTCTCTTATTAATTATCAAAACACAAATAGATTAAATATATTGATTTTCATTTCTATTTCATTCCCTTTTATTCTTCACCTCTCCTTTTTTCTACTCTCCATCCAAACGGAATGTTAGTAACGATCTAAAATAAATATTGAAAACCCGACGAATTAACATTAATAAAGTTATATAAATAAAATGTTAATAATATTATTGAGATTAGCAGGAGGCTAACTTCGGATTGAAATTTCTGAGGATGTCATTGTGATAACTAAAAGTTAGGAGGGCCCTTAATAATAAATATGATGCGGAAACACGTGCTAAAGAGTCCTTTGATTTTGGTTTTTTGTGGGCTGAACCTGTTCATGGTAAGGCTGCTCGTACAGAGGCACGTCATTCATTTCTAACTGGTCCCACATGGTTGTGTCACGAATCATGATCAACAAGTTGTTTATTTTAACCTATTCCACACTACTACAGGGGCCCAGTCATAATTTATTCACATTTCACGTGGTTTTAGGCTGAGCCGGTAAGCTGCAGAATCCATATCCTCATATCAGATGCAGTGGTGGACCCACGTGATTCCGAGTCCACATCGTCTGCATCAACTCAAAAGAGCATCTTTCAGTACATTTTTTATTGTCCGATTGTAAACATAGTCTATTCGGTTTTTATATAGAATTTTTTTTTTTTATATTAGTATGATCTAATTCACATAAATTTTGAAGCTGATTGGACGGTTCAGATGTATTAATTCAAAAAATTTCTTTCTAAATTAATGCAGAGGATACTAATTCCGTGATTTCAAAGAGAGCAGCTGCCTCTTAGATTTTGAGTTTTATTGAAGATTATGACATTCTAATTGATTTTGTTTCTCTCTAAAATTTTTTTTCATCGATATTTGATTTGTAATTCAGATTAAATTTAAGATTAAAATAAAAATATTTTTTTTGAATTATAATTGGTAATTAAAAGTATAGGTTAGAGAATTAGAAATTACAAATCAGAATATTAAAAAGTATAAGTTAAAGTATAATTTTTTATTAAGTACCTAATTAGTTAATGAATTTAAATTTGATTCAATATTTTTTTACTCCCTTCCAACAAAAATCTTAGGTCTACCCCTGCTCAGAGGTAACAGAATATTTCTATTTAGATTTGGACCGTCCAATTGGAATTCGAAATTCGGAATTCATAATTCGGGTCTATTCGGTCCAAGATGAAATGCATAAGCTCCTTTAATACGGCCATTTTTATTAATACCCAAAAAAAAATATTTTTACCAAAATAACCTGAAATTTGGTTTTTTTTTTTTTTTAAATCTAACCAGACCGCCAGAATTACTGGCGGTCCAGTTCCATACCAGACAGCCAGGGATCTGGGCGGTCCATTATGGACTAGACCGCCAGTGATCCTGGCGGTCCAGTATGCTGCCATAAAAAATCCCTCTGTCTCTCTCTCCAGCACACAGTATCATTTTATTAAACCACAGAGATGAAAGAGTTGGCGATTTTGAAGCGATTTTAGGCGATTTAGAAGCGATTGCTACAGGTATTTTATTTTTTATTTAATTATTTTCTGTTTAATTTTTAATTAATAATTATTATACCCGTAGTCTGTAAATACTATAAATTAGTCTTTAATTAATATTATAATTAACTTTTAAATTGCAAAAAATAATGAATCTATTATACTGTAATTCTTATGAATTTTTTTTTAAAATGTAGTTTGTTAAGGAAAAAATGCTGGTTGCACTGTACGTGGGCGGTAAGCTAACTAAGGGTGTAGATGGCGTGTATTACTCGAAAGATGCCTCATTCGGCTTGCAGGTTAATGAAAGAACCACATTTATTGAACTTAAGCAACTAGTATACGAAAAGACTGGTGTAAACCCCAACCGGTATGACTTAGAATTGGCTACCCGAATTGACACACAACGGGCTGGGGCGGGTAGACCTTACTTTGTGAGTTTTCCTATAACAGATGAGGAGTTGTGGAAGGCTGTGTACCAATAATTTGAGTCTAGGGGGGTCGCGATGATAGACTTATATTCCAGGAGGGTTCCCCAGGCTGGAGCTAGACCTTTTAGTACGGCTGGAGCTGGACCTTCTAGGGCCCCCCTGCTGGACCTTCAGGTTATGACAATTCGGCTTATGACAGCCAGGGGTACAACCACTCTCCTCATGACAACCAGGGGTACCATACCATAACTCCCGTGAGTTTACTGAAGTTGTACCCCTACCACCACCACCCAGACAGACACCCATAATCCCTACATTTCCAGCTATACCAGAGTCAGTATCGATACAGTTATCCGTTAATCGAAATGATACTAATATTGATGTTGATGCTATTGATGCCATACCGGAAAGAGAAATGGAAACTGGAGATGAATACCAAGGAATTTGGGAATCTGATGACTTATCAGATGGTGATGCAAATGTACCAGGTTTGTCCAGGGAAGAAAAATTCCCAATCAGGGGTCGGGGGAATAGGCATCATGTCGCCACATTCAACGATACCACAGTTTTTGAAGAGGCTGACATTAGTTTCTTTGGTCCTCGTGTTGAATACAATCGTGAACTTGCCCCAGGGCAAGTCTATACCAACATAGATGAACTTGTAAAGAAAATCCATGAGACTCATGTTCACGGCAACTGGGAATGTATATTACAAAGAAGGGAATCAAAAAGATTGGTTGTGATATGCAGAAATGCCCCTCGTTGCGAGTTTCGCCTTTATGCAACCCCTGCGGGTTCGGGGGAAGCATGGATAATTAAAAAGTGTGAACCACCTCATACATGCAAGTATGCATGGTCTGGATGGTCTGAGACGCCACCTATGGGCTCGCCATTGATAGGCAATCCCCATAGGGCGCTCACATCACCGAGGGTGACTGTCATCTCCCCAGACGGGAGATAAAATGTATGCGTCTCAGGTCGCCATCTCTCCGCTAAACCGTGCATCAGATACGGATTGATATTACTCTGTGGCATCGTGGCAATTTGATACAACCCAAGCTGCAAGAGGCATTGGGTCATCAACGGATGGGGAACAAACAGAATCTCAGACCTGCGGTGCCTCACCGTAAGCAAGCCATCGTCCTGTATTTATTATAAATTTCTAAGACTCAAATCGTGTTATTTTTCTAGTAATATGTACATTACGCATAATAATCACGTACCTCAAGAGATGCTAATGAGACACA
>JARJHM010000754.1:0-153736 GCA_033356055.1 Carex pumila | reverse complement strand
TAGATAATAGGGCATTTACAACCCTAATACAACACTCCAATTGAAGGTGTTTGGACCACTCTTGTAGTGTCTCTATATGGCAAGATAATAGCGCATTTACAAAACTAATACAACTCTCCAATTGAAGGTGAGCACTCTTGTAGTGTCTCCAATATGGCAAGATAATGGGGCGTTTACAACCCTAATACAACACTCCAATTCAAGGAGTTTGGAGAACTCTAGTAGTGTCTCTATATGGCAAGATAATAGGGTATTTACAACCCTAATACAACACTGTAATAGAAGGTGTTTGGAGGCCTCTTGTAGTGTCTCTAATATTGTAAGATAATGGAGCGTTTGCAACCCTAATACAAAGCTCCAATTGAAGGTGTTTGGAGCACTCTTATAATCTATCCAATATGGCAAGATAATGGAGCATTTAAAACCCTAATACAACACTCCAATTGAAGGAGTTTGCAGCACTCTAATAGTGTCTCTATATGACAAGATAATAGAGCATTTACAACCCTAATACAACACTCTAATTGAAGGTGTTTGGACCACTCTTGTAGTATCTCCAATATGTTAAGATAATGGGGCGTTTACAACCCTAATACAGCACTCCAAGTGAAGGTGTTTGGATCAGTCTAGTAGTGTCTCTATATGGAAAGAAAATAGGGCATTTACAACCCTAATACAACTCTACAGTTGAAAGTGTTTGGAGCACTCTATTAGTTTCTCTATGTGGCAAGATAATAGGGTATTTACAACCCTAATACAACACTCCAATTGAAGGAGTGTGCAGCACTCTAATGGTGTCTCTATATGGCAAGATAATAGGGCATTTACAACCCAAATACAACACTCCGATTGAAAGTGTTTGGACCACTATATTAGTTTCTCTATGTGGCAAGATAATAGGGTATTTACAACCCTAATACAACGATCTAATTGAAGGTGTTTGGAGCACTCTTATAGTGTGTCTAATATGGCAAGATAATAGGGCATTTACAACCCTAATACAACACTCCAATGTAAGGTGGAGCACTCTAGTAGTGTCTCTATATAGCAAGATAATAGGGTATTTACAACCCTAATACAACACTCTAATTGAAGGAGTTTGGAGAACTCTAGTAGTGTCTCCATATGCCAAGATAATAGGATATTTACAACCCTAATACAACACTCTAATGGAAGGTGTTTGGAGGCCTCTTGTAGTGACTACAATATGGCAAGATAATGGAGCATTTACAACCCTAATACAACACTCTAATGGAAGGTGTTTGGAGGCCTCTTGTAGTGACTACAATATGGCAAGATAATGGAGCGTTTACAACCCTAATAAAAAGCTCCAATTGATGGTGTTTGGATCACTCTTATAGTGTCTCCAATAAGGCAAGATAATGGAGTGTTTACAACCCTAATACAACGCTCTCATTGAAGGTGTTTGCAGCACTCTTATAGTGTCTCTAATATGGCAAGATAATGGGCCATTTACACCCCTAATATAACGCTCCAATTGAAGGTGTTTGGAGCACTCTTCTAGTGTCTCCAATATAGCAAGATAATAGGGCATTTACAACTCTAATACAACACTCCAATTAAAGGTGTTTGGAGCACTCTAGGAGTGTCTCTATATGGCAAGACAATAGGGCATTTACAACCCTAATACAACACTCCAATTTAAGGTAATTGGAGTACTCTAGTAGTGTCTTTATAAGGCAAGGTAATAGGCCGTTTAAAACCCTAATACAACACTCCAATTAAAGGTGTTTGGACCACTCTAGTAGTGTCTCTATATGGCAAGATAATAGGGCATTTACAACCCTAATACATCACTCCAATTCAAGGAGTTTGGAGCACTCTTGTAGTGTGTCAAACATGGCAAGATTATGGGTGTTTACAACCCTAATACAACACTCCAATTCAAGATGTTTGGAGCACTCATCTAGTGTCTCCAATATGGCCAGATATTGGGGCATTTACACCCCTAATACAACACTCCAATTGAAGGTGTTTGGAGCACTCTTCTAGTGTCTCCAGTATAGCAAGATAATGGGACATTTACACCCCTAATACAACACTTCAATTGAAGGTGTTTGAAGCACTCATATAGTGTCTCCAATATGGCAAGATAATGGGGCGTTTACAAATCTAATACAACACTCCAATTGAAGGTGTTTGGAGCACTCTTCTAGTGTCTCCTATATGGCAAGATAATGGGGCGTTTACAACCCTAATACAACACTCCCATTGAAGGTGTTCGGAGCACTCTTATAGTGTCTCTATAAGTCAAGATAATGGAGCGTTTACAACCCTAATACAAGACTACAAATGAAAGTGTTTGGAGCACTCTATTAGTATCTCTATGTGGCAAGATAATAAGCATTTACAACCCTGATACAACACTAGAATTGAGCATGTTTGGAGGACTCTATTAGTGTCTCTATGTGGCAAGATAATGGGGCATTTCCAACCCTAATACAACACCCCAATTGAAGGTGTTTCGAGCACTCATAAAGTGTCTCTAATATGGCAAGATAATAGGGCATTTACAACCGTAATACAACACTCAAATGAAAGGTCTTTGGAGCACTCTAGTAGTGTATATAGCAAGATAATAGGGCATTTACAGCCCTAATACAATACTCCAATTGAAGGAGTTTGGATAACTCTAGTAGTATCTCCAATATGGTAAATGGGGATTTACAACCCTAATACACTCCGATTGAATGTGTTTGGAGCACTCTTTTAGTGTCTCCAATATAGATAATGGGGTTTTATAACCTTAATACAACACTCCAATTGAAGGTGTTTGGAGCACTCTTTGTCTCTAATATAACAAGATAATAGGGCATTTACAACCCTAATACAACACTCCAATGGAAGGTATTTGGAGCACTCTATTATTGTCTCTATATGGCAAGATAATAGGGCATTTACAACCCTAATACAACACTCCAATTGAAGGAGTTTGGAGCACTCTTATAGTGTCTCTCATATGGCAAGATAATAGGGCGTTTACAACCCAAATACAACACTCCAATTGAAGGTATTTGGAGCACTCTAGTACTATCTCTATAAGGCAAGATAATAGGGCATTTACAACCCTAATACAACATGCCAATTGAAGGTGTTTGAAGCACTCTAGTACTGACTCTATAGCGCAAGATAATAGGGCATTTACAACCCTAATACAACACTCCTACTTAAGGTTTTTGGAGCACTCTAGTAGTGTCTCTATATGGCAAGATAATGGGATATTTACAACCATAATATAACACTCCAATTGAAGGTATTTGGAGCACTCTTTTAGTATCTCTAATATAGCAAGATAATGGGCCTTTGGAACCCCAATACAACACTCCAATTGAAGGTGTTTGGAGCACTCTAGTAGTCTCTATATGGCAAGATAATAGGGCATTTACAACCCTAATACTATTCTCCAATTTAAGGTATTTGGAGCACTCATATAGTGTCTCTACTATGGCAAGATAATGGGGCATTTACAACCCTAATACAACACTCCAATTGAAGGTGTTTGGAGCACTCTTATAGTGTCTCTAATATGGCAAGATAATAGGTCGTTTACAATCCTAATACAACACTCCAATTGAACGTGTTTGCAGCACTCTAGTAGTGTCTCTATGTGGCAAGATAATGGGGCTTTTACAACCCTAATACAACACTCCAATTGAAGGTGCTTGGAGCACTCTAGTAGTGTCTCTATATGGCAAGATAATAGGGCATTTACATCCCGAATACAACACTCCCATTGAAGGTGTTTGGAGCACTCTTTTAGTGTCTCCATTATGGTAATATAATGGGGGTTTACAACCCTAATACAACACTCTAATTGAAGGTGTTTGGAGCACACTTATAGTGTCTCTAATATAGCAAGAAAATGGGGCATTTACAACCCTAATACAACACTCCAATGGAAGGTATTTGGAGCACTCTAGTAGTGTCTATATGGCAAGATAATAGGGCATTTACAACCCTAATACAACACTCCAATTGAAGGTGTTTGGAGCACTCTTCTAGTGTCTCCTATATGGCAAGATAATGGGGCGTTTACAACCCTAATACAACACTCCAATTGAAGGTGTTTGAAGAACTCTAGTAGTGTCTCTATATGGCGAGATAATAGGGCATTTACAACCCTAATACAACATTCTAATTGAAGGTATTTGGAGCACTCTTGAGTGTCTCTAATATGGCAAGATAATGCGGTATTTAGAACCCTAATACAACACCCGAATTTAAGGTGTTTGGAGCATTCTTGTAGTCTCTCTAATATGGCAAGATGATGGGGCATTTACAACCACAATAGAACTCTCCAATTGAAGGTGTTTAGATTACTCTTGTAGTGTCTCTAATATGGCAAGATAATGGGACATTTACAACCCCAGTACAACACTCCAATTTAAGGTGTTTGGCGTGCAAGCCCCTGCCTTAATTACCCTGGATAGTACCTAGGAACCTCCGATTAAGGGGCTAGACGAAATGTCATGACTAGGCTAGGGTATCAGAAGTGCAATTAAGAAGAGAGGGTGATAATAAATCAGAGGGGTAGTACTGATTCAACCCTCGAAGGGCATACTAATGGTGCATGCCTAAGGGTTTTCTATGACTTTTAGTTAATTTAGGTTTTTCCTAGGATTTTCTAGGGCTTTTGTTCAATTTGAGGTTGCTTATTACCTGCAAGGACTTTAACTGATTTAAAGGTGCCTAGGGTTTCTAGGGCTTTTGTTTGGAGTGCCTATTTCATGCAAGGACTTTAGCTGATTTGAGGGTGCTTAGGATTTTCTAGGGCTTTTGTTTGGGGTGCCTATTTCATGCAAGGACTTTACCTGTTTTAAGGGTGCCTAGGATTTTCTAGGGCTTTTGTTTAGGGTGCCTGTTTCATGTAAGGGCTTTTATGTCATGGGCGACACCAGACTACTTAAGTGGGTGTCTGGAACACTTCGACAGCCTACGAATCGGACTGGCGCAGAGGGTTTGGACCAGGACATATCATGTGCCCGTGGCATCTATAGGTTTTTCCTTCCCTTGGGGTGCCTGCTTACATGCAAGGGCTTTAGCTGAATTTATGTATTTTTAGGGTGGCATGGAAGCCTTTGAATTTAGGGTGGCGTGGAAGCCTTTGACTTGGGTTGGTGTGGAAGCCTTTATTTGGATTGGCATGGAAGCCTTGTTTTGGGTTGGCGTACTTTAGTAAAAGGAATGGTGATATTCAATTTCTTGAGGTGTTCAACAAATTTGGCATATTGTTGGCCAAGTTTGCTCTTTACTAACATTTGAGGAAATGATATAAACCTATGTGGTGGAATATACTTAGGAGTTTCAATAGATTTTACCTTGGCCAGGTTGGAGTTACGCGGATCTTGAGATTGATCCGATGCCGGTGTGCTTGCATTAAGAGGAGCTAGAGGTGGCTGCTGTTGCTCTTCTATGCTTGGCATCTTTGGTCCTTGGTATATCATGCCGCTCCTCAAGGTTATGGTCTTAACGTGCTCCCTCAGGCACAGAATAAACAATATATACAACTCCACATGTCCAATCACACAACAAATGTGCAGATAAATATATGTCTCAGAAGAAGTATCTAATATCTATGAGAGATTTATAAGCAACAACGATTAGGTTGTATATATATCTCTCTAGAAATTATTTCATGTAGTAACTCCTCTGCCTTTTCGATTTCTCCTTCCTTGCAAAATGCATCCATAATGTCATTGAAAGTAACTAAATTGGGTTCATACCCTTTAGAAATCTTGCTACTGCAGCCTGCCTTGTCTAACAGCCATTTCTTGCACAGCCTTTTCTTTCAAGCCCTTGAGAAACCACGGATTGCAGTTCCTCTACCATATCAATTTCTCATTTCTTACACAGTCCATTTATTAAGTATTATAAGTTACAGTGCCTTCTTTACACAGACCATCAATAACGGACCTCACTTGATAGACATTTTCTCAAGCAACTCAAAGGCACAGTAGCAAAGCCTCCCTAAATCCCTAATAAGAGTGTTATAGGAGAATAGTAGATCAAATTATCACTGTTACCAAAACCGGACCGGACCGACCGGTTCGACCGGAATAAACCAGAACCGGATATGTTTACGATTTGGTTCGCTATTTGGACTGGATATGCAATAAAACCGGATATATTTAATTAAACCGACCGGTTTTATATTGGTTTTTTTATCCATTGTTGTCATGTGACTATTCCTAATTTTGAATGGAAATGAACAACTTTTGAAGAGAAAAGAAAACAACATTTTAGGAGAAAAAGTGGAATCTCATGTGTATTATTATGTGGCTAACTTTGTGTAGTCATTTATGTTTTGTAATATACTTTTGTAAACAATTATGTGTTTAAGAATAATTCAACATTTGTTGCAATATTATTTTTTTATAAACTAAATATTAATTCTAATATGGATCATTAGAGGTTCACTTGATCCCAAAAACTAAAGAATTTATATGTAGTTATTCAATTTATTTATGAAGTATAAAACTATAAAATTTCTTTGATGAAAAGAATATTTCATAATATTTTATTTAATTATTTTACTAATTCTAACAATAAGTTCTACATTTGAGCTACAATAAATATATTATTTTCTAATAAAAAATTATTATTTCTAATATATAAATTTACTTTTATAGTACATTGTTAATATGTTTATTGGAAATTTTATTACATTAAATATAATTATTTATAATAATTATTATATCTTATAAATAACTATGTAAGTATTTAAAAAATCAGCAGTCAAACTGGTTGAACCATCAATCTGACCAGTGAACCGTCAAACTGGAGATTTACCGGGTCGACGTCCGGTCCGATTCTGATAACATTGCAAATTATATATGTGCGCAGCCCAATTTATGCTTTTTGTCGAACACCGTGACTGCAGCCTCATGGATCCCCAATTTAGACGAGAGGCCTACTAGATTGACGTGAAGTCTAGCGAGTGTTATAGGAGATCAAATTACATATCATTTTCTATTCAATGAAGAAAAAAACACATTTGGGGAATACTTGGGATATTTTGTTGAAGAAAAACTTTTCAAGAGAACTCCAATGAAAGAGGCCAATTTAAGAAGCATCTTCCAATTGCCAAAATAACTTATTCTCTAGGGAAAAAAAACATCAAATACAAATGCTTTCCATTGAGAACAATTTTTTTCCCAAATCTTTTTCATACTTGTAAATTTTTTTAAAATGGCATTATGGAATTCTAATTTCTATATTTATAAGAATACTTATCAATGCAAACATGACCTCAGGGTTACCATGCACTCTGGCATTTTGCTAAATTTATATAAATTGCATTATGGAATTCTCTGAAAAAAAATTTCATACCACCCCATTAAATCAGAATTAAATGAATACTATCTATTAATTCTGAATTCATATTTCACCACGACCTCAGACTCAGTCCGCGTACGGATTCTCAATCAGAACTCACACTGAGTATGTGAACCAATGGACGCGCGTACTGAGTCGGTAGACCGACCCGTCCGAATATTGAGTCCGAGTTCCAATCCGAAGAAAATATATGCGGATTTGAAGAGAAACGGTGATTTTTTCAGACCCTGCTATTCCAAAATCTAACATTTAATCAAGAGTTTGGCTAATATAACATCAGTGTCATTTTAGCCTATATAACACCAACTCTAAAACCTATCAAATCGACTTCGAACGACTAATCCAAACCGTTCAAACCGATTTACATTATGAGTGATGCATTTACATACAATTTTTTTTAGGGGAGTGCTATGTGCGCAAATTGTGATTTTGAAAGCTGAGAGAATTTTTTACACTACAATACCCAATTTACCCTTAGTTTTTAAATTCTTAATAATCTTACATCTTTTTAATTCTATATATGTCTTCATTCATTAATACTTACAAGTATGTATGAAAGGAAACAATTAAATTCGTTTATATACTAATAAGGAAGTTTGATTCACAATTTTTTTAACCCACAAATAATGAAATGATTACACAAAGATATTAACTTTAAAACTTTACACACTAAAATTTTTCTATTTCTTTTTTGGCAATTTTCCAAAGTCACATCATTGTCAAACCTCCAATTGGCACACAAAATAATGCGCGCAATCACAGCTGGTGGTAAGTAATGATCCATAATTAATATTTGTTTTACAAATATTAATATACAATCAATAATCGATCCATTATTATTTAATTACTTGTCAAAAAACTGATTAATGATAAAAAAAATAATATGATTCATCCTAATTATATAATCTAAACAGCGCGATCAGCCTTGAATGATACAGTACAACTTGTGATCCAAAATAGTAGAATCATGGTAGCAAAAAACCTCAACATCATGAAGAAAAAATCATTTCTAAGTAGACCTTGGAAACATTACTCTCGTGTAGTATATATGGAGTCATCCATGGATTGCTTCATCTATCTTGACGGTTGGCTACTTGATTGGAATAATTCTAAAATAAGTACCATATACTACGTGGAATATGACAACATAGGTCTTGGTTCATGGACACGTGCCTTGATCCAATAACTTGGAATTCATGATAACCAAATATTTATATTTATATTTGGATTGTCTGATCAGACTTCACATAAATATTAAAGGAACCTCATGCTTCACACCGATGGTTATTCATATTATAATTGATTATTTATGTTTACTTATCTTAAAAATTTCAGCAATCTAACTATGTAGTTTTTTTTAAGTTTCAGTGTTATCGTCTGTAGCATACTTTAAAAAAAATCTTTACAGTTAAAGGACTTGAAACTTTGGCCTATATATTTTCTTTCTAGTGCACTCGTGCAAGCTCGTGTATAAGCAAGATGTGTAATCTTTAATTTATTATTGTTATACAATACCTTTAGAGCTATCTGCCAAAAATAAAATAAAAAATTCACAATGTCAATATTTTTGTGTATTAACAAAATTGTGAACCAAACTTCCCTATTAGTATATAAATGAATTTAATGGTTTCCTTTCTTGCACACTTACAAGTATTAATGAATCAAGATATATATAGAATTAAAAAGATGTGAAATTATTAAGAATTTAAAAACTAAGGGTAAATTGGGCATTATAGTATAAAAAATTCTCTCAGCTCTCAAAATCACAATTTGTGCACTTAGTATAGCATTCCCCTTTTTTTTATATTTTCGAGTTATTTTAGTATCAAATCAAGCAGTAAAAATATTGAAAAATAAATGTATTAAAATTAACTTAAAAACTCACACATTTGACCGCTTGACTTTATACTAAATAAATTCGAAAAGTTATAAATTTTGCATGCAAATGCACAACTAATAAAGTAGATTGGTTTGAACGGTTTGGATTCACCATTTGAAATCAATTTGATAGATTTTAAAATTAATGTTATATAGGTTGAAATGACACTGATGTTATAATAGCTATACTCTTTAATCAATCGTTTCAAAACAATGCAAATCTAACCTTTTAATTGTTTAATAAAAGGTTATATTTGGAATAGCACCAGCAATTCCTACGGATCACAGCAGATTTATTTCCGATTTTGTCAGATGACACACCAAACGAGACACATGGGGAAGGAGTGATATGGTGATCTTCTGTTGTTACAATCACACAACTTTTTGTGTAAGGAATAATACTGTGAATTTTGTAGTATTGTTACAACCACACAACTTAAAGAAGTTGCCACAGGAGATCGCTCCAGATACAGGCAGGATGCGGCACTGCCCAGCTACCACCCAGGGGGCCCCACCAGTTGGCAAATTGGGCAAGAAGGAATCGGAAGAACTGTGCTCAAATGACCAGGGAGCAGTTAGCTGGTATTCCAACAATGGAGCAAGAGATCAATCCTCTTTTCTTCGCACTTGATACTGGATGAAAGCATTGAGATACAGCCTCTGGAGTTGCTGTGTTAGTAGGTTTCATAAGTGTTGCAAAATTGGACGGGAGATTGGTTTTCAAATCGCGCGGCATGGAGTCAACTGACTGGTAGCAGATAAATTACATAGGGGAGCTGTCAGACGAAGAGGGAAGGGAAATGTGCAGCAAGCACCCGATTTATTTGGGATGTTAATTCAAGGAGCTGCTTTAGGTTTAATTTAGATAGTTTCTAAATCGGATTGTGTTTTTTCAATTCAGTAGTAGAATGTTAGATTTAATTTTTAGAAGATTTCAATTGCATCTTTTAGATATTATTGGCCCTTCCTGGGAAGGTTTCTTTGTAATTGACATTGTTTATTTAATATATCATGCCTAAGGGCTTCCAATCAAAAAAAAAAGTACACGAACGGGTTGGTCCGCCGACCCAGTACACGCGCCCATCGGTCTGCATATTCAGTGTGAGTTCGGATTGGAGATTCATCTGCGGACTAAATCCGAATTTGTGGTGGAATCTTAATTTGGAATTAATAAGTGGTATTCATTTAATTCTAATTTAGTGGAGTGGTAAGAAAAAAAATTTCAATGAAATTCTATATCTATTGAGTTCCGGCGGCCATTTTTTTTAATACCCAAAAAATATATATATAAAAATAACCTCTTTTTAATTTTTTTTTATATATGTCCTAACTGCCTGGGAAGCGGGCGGGTTGAAATTTTAGCAAACCGCCTCGGCATGGAGAGCTTCATGTCATTACCAAACCATCCCCTCGGACGGTTTTGTTTTTTTAAAAGCCTCACTATTGGGCGGTTTAATTTTTCTTTTCTTTTCTTTTCTTTTTTAGAAATCTTAGTATTTTGATTTAAATAATTTTGTGAAGAAAAAATTGTTTAGAGTGTATGCAAAAAAATAAAACATTTGACATATTTATAAAGTGATGTCGTAATTCTTTATAACTTTGATTTTTTTTTGTGAACTTTGATTTTATTTGTCAATTGGATGCCACAAGTCTAAATATAACACTAAAAATATCAAATTTGACCTTTGTTGATAAATCAGCAAGATATAAGGACCAAACTACAAAAGTGATTGAAGTCCAAATAGCTAATCCAAACTATTAGATGCTGGTGCAATCACTTTTGTAGTTTGGTCCTTGTATCAGTCCAGACTTATTGATTTACCAACAAAGATCAAATTTGATATTTTTAGTGTTATATTTAGACTTGTGACATTCAATTGACAAATAAAATTAAGGTTCACAAAAAAAAAATCAAAGTTATAAAGAATTACTACATCACTTCATAAATATGTCGAATGTTTTATTTTTTGGCATACACTCTAAACAATTTTTTCTTCACAAAATTACTTAAATCAAAATACTAAGATTTCTAAAAAAAAAAAAAATCAAACTGCCCAACAATAGGGTGTTTAAAAAAAAAAAAGCAAACCACCCAAAGAGGAGGTAGTTTGGTAATGGCATGAAGCACCCCATGCCGGGGCGGTTTGCTAAAATTTCAACCCGCCCGCTTTCCAGGCGGTTAGAGCATATATAAAAAAAAATTAAAAAGAGGTTATTTATATATATATATATATATATATTTTGGATATTAAAAAAAATGGCCGGAGTTGCGGTAAATCCTCTTAAGACCTTAAAATTATATAAATTACAAAAGAACTTGTTTTTCCTCGAAAAAAACAAAGAAAAACAGAACTTGTTCTCTAGGACCCTTAAAATAGAATACTCAAGACCAGTTACTACATAAAACTAAATAAGATACTTATATTGAAGTTAAAACTGGAAAACTTTCTTGAAGAAAAACTATGAAAGTGTCTTATTGAAGTAAATCAGATACTCCAATGAAAGAGGCTAATTTAAAACATATTCCAATTGTAAAGGTATATTTACATCTAATACCTGGTTCACGTACCATACTGGTACCATAATAATACTTGTGTTGTACCAGTTGGCAGTCGGCACAGAAACATCATGTAAAAGCAGCAAAAGCAAATGACTTCCATTAAGAATCGATAATAATATTAATATCATCATTTAAATCTAAACACCTCGAAACACCACTCACACACTCATCAAATCCAAAACACTACTAGCAGGGGATCATCAAATAGATTACCAGTCCAGTAGGAAACTACAGTTTTACCCTTCTAAAGTCCTAATAGATCAACACCATTACATAAACACTCTTTGTATCATCACTGCCTCGACCTAGATTTCGCACGGCTCGCCTCGTCAGGTGTTGATGGGAACAATTCTACATATCTCGACCCAATCGTCATCTTATCCCGACACATAGCCTTCTTCGCCACATCAGCCGAGGGGAACTCAGCATATGCCTCCCCTGTCGCCTTACCATCAAAGCGGCAGCTGATGTGGATGTCGCTTTCCTTCAAATCGAAATCCTCCCCGAAAAACTCCACTATCTCTTCTCTAGTGACCGAGTAGGGGAGGCCGCGTAATTTAAGCACCTCAGTGAAGTGCATTTCATCGAGGTTCTTCTTCTCCTCCTCCCTTGATTCATCGCGGGGCCGCTTGTTTCGAGGTGCAGGTGGTGGGGACCGCTCGGATGGATATCCAAAAACACCGAAGTTTACCTGTACAAAAATTAATTATTATATTAGAAGTGAAGGAAAAAAGCACGGTGCTATAGCCAAGAGAAAAATAAGTGACTAAAGTGCCCTTATTTTTCAGTAAAACTCAACCAAATAGCTTGATATACACTCCCTACTAACTATCAAAAATTAAACCACCTATCCAGCATTATTTTAGTTCCATGGGTTTATCAGAAAAGAATTCGGTCATGTGCAAATTTGTCAGAATACAACAGAATTACAAACACACCAAATGGTTGGCCAACACCTGCAAAGAACCAGAAAAGTCACACAGATAATTCAAAACATAATGTGTTATATCAAATCAAACATGCAAAAAAATGAAAATGTAGACGAGCAAAACCAAAATGCTACATAAAGTAGACCAATACTGAAAATTATATATATTATATATATATATTGTTGATATAGAGAAATTAAGATGCTACCTCAGCAGCAACAGCATTATAGTAGTCACTTTTCTTGCAACCAAAGACCTCAACATAGCGATGGCCCATGTTTTGCCGGTCCCGCTGCAGTGCCAGCTGTGCTTGCATAGGGGTTGGGAACACCACATATGCGTCCCCGGTAAACCGGCCATTTTTATTCACAAACAAGCAATCGACAACATCCAGCCCAGTGAAGAACTTGTAAATGTCGATATCCTCACAATTGAACGGCAACCCCCTGATTCGCACCACTGGGAAGTTGTACAACCCAGCAGTGGACCCACCCCCGGGAAGACCGCCGGTTGGAAATGGGGGATAGAATGCAGGACCCATGAAGTACGGGTTTGGGTCGAAGGCGCGCGGCCGCTTTGATCCACTGGGGGTCCCATCATATGCTTCCATTAGACCCGGTGCAGGAACACCGCCTGAAACTGCGAAGTAGGGATTGGATTCGATCATTCGTGGTGGCCTCTTTGAGCCCCCCTCGCTGTACCCACCAGACCCATCCGAGAACCCACCGTCAGATACCCCCCCACCAGGCCCCGCCATTGCCCTTCACACATTTATCCCCAAGAAAGAAAAAAGAAGGAGAGTAACCCCCCATCACTCAATCCCCATTTTTGTAATTACCCATAAATTTAAAATCAACTCTACAATTTTATCAAACAATGCCTAAAAAGATGCAGTCCGTACCCTGTGAGATATCTCAAATTTTAAGTTAATCTAAAGCCATGCCAATTTTTTTTTTCTTCAGAATGCACAGGGTCAGTACTATTGTGCTTTAAGATTCGTACAGAAAGTATTTGAATGATCAAGATTTTCTGCATATCCACTCAAAGTTTGAGATATCTCAGGGGATGCGAATTCAAAAAAATGCAGGTAACCAGGTTCAGAGGCTTCTATTTTTTCATGTATTCCAAAATATGTCTATGGTTTTCACATTTTTAAACCAAGGAACCAAGTAACAAAACAACAGGTACTATCAATTACTGGTTTAAATTAACTTAATCTTCTTTGAACCCTTCTAAATAAAACTAGGGTTAGGGTTTCCTCATCAAGGAATTATAGAAATTGAACCTTAAAACTGTAAAGCCAGATCATAATTTCAATTGGTTGCTTCCATAAAACGAACAAGGGAAATAAAACTAGGGTTAGGGTTAGGGTTAGGGTTTACCCCATCACTTACCCTCTTGATCCGTACATGGTCGCCGTTGAACTGATCTCTTTCGTCGCCGTCGAACTGGAAGAGGAGAAGCGAGGGAGAGAAAACCCTAATCGATTCGATTCGGAAAGAGGAACTTCAATCGAACGAGAGAGAATTGTCGATGGATTAATAAATAGACCAAAACAGCTTGGAGTGCTTATCCTCTGAGATATCTCAACTTTTGCGTGACCGACGTGTCCGGTGCCTATTCGGGGGTGATGTAGGGGTCAGTGTCATGTGGACTTTGAGATTCGTGTAGAACGTCTTTAAACGGTTAGGATTTTCCATAAAGTCACGCAAAGTTTGAGATATCTCAGAGGATACGAATTCAACAGGTTGCTCCCACAAGATTTAGTTCCCTGTGGCGGCACCAAAGCTTGTCAATCGTGTGGTTTTCTATGAGATATCGATGCGGGTCCCAGATGTCAGGTACTCAGTACATCTTTAATGATTCATACCTCATATAAACCACAATACGGAAAAATATTTTAACAGAGCAGTTTTAACTTTATGCAGGGCATAAAACCAAACTATCTAATACTAAAAGCAAATCCTTAGGATATATCTATTCTATTTAAAAGAAGAAGGGTTCAAATGTCTCTATTTTTTATGCTTCTATCATATTTTTATTTTCAAAATATTAATAATTCAAAATTTATATCATAAATCTTAAAATAAAATTGTTAGATGTGATCTATACTATTTTATCTATTTTTTTTTAAAAATTATCACATTTCTATTTTATTTTTATGTGAATCAATTAGTTGAAAAATCAACGTTTAGAAATTATCCACATTAATACGTTTTAACAAGCTCTGATGATAACCAAAATTTAGTTGAAATATCATAATTTTTTACAAGTGCATAGATAAAATGATGTAGATTATATCCAATGGTTTTATTTTGACTTTTAAGTTTTAAATTTTGAGTTATTAAAATTTTTAAAAATGAAAGCAAGATCGAGGCACTAAAAATAGAGGCATTTGAAAACTCCTCTTAACTTAATTAGTAATATTTCGAGGAGGAAACACTCCTTAGTTACCACATATATTAAAATTAATTATTTCTTAAAAGTACATATGCTAAATAAAGGGAGTTTACGATCTTCAAAAAAGAGCCGACATAAACAATTATACAAAAAAACACGGCAATAATCTCGATTTCTAACCGTGCTATATGGAGACAAATTTGGATGTGCGTGAAATTTACATATTCTTTCATGTGAGCATTGTAAAATGTTATTCGCATATCATATCCTCAACTTCAATGGACGATAGTACTGACTATATATAGAAAATAACGTAACATTATTATTATACAAAACATGCATAGCTCAGTATCAAATGACACAAATAAAATACAATTAATGAACAATATATTAATCTTTTATTGAATTGAACAACATATAGGAAGAAAACACATGAATGATGGAAATAAATAATTAACGACCACAATCATAGTTGCAAACACAAGCGTAGACTTGTGGATTTCCTTCAACACAAGAGCCATAACCATTTTGTGCTCTGTGACTTTCATAACATTGTTTTCTACAATCTGACAAGTTGCATCCGCTCGAGCTGAAAACGACTTGACACCTTTTTGCCGCTTCTACTTTTGGAATCATTATCTCAACTACACAAGAATTAGCAAAAAATATATATATAACAGGCTATTATATAGTGAGCATGAAGAAACTAGTGCCAATAAATATACGTGATAATAATAAAGGAAACTGACATATATTGAACAAGGACACCAAAATAGTAGTTATTCTCTAATTGATGAAAATTCTAAAAAAAATTACATTTAAATGATAGATAGTTGGAGAAATTCATAAAGCATCGAAGACTACATATTTTTGTGTTTAAATGATACCTGAAGCAGCCACAAGAATGAAAAAAACAATGACAACAGGTAACCTTGTCATCTTTGATTTATCCTGAAAACTTGGCTCTTGCTTTTCTTTCAAAAATTTAATTATGTGCTTAAATGAATCGTCTCCAAGTGACTCTTATAGCTTCCTTGTGTTGTTGAATTCCTTACTCCATATTTGGTTTGTTATCATAATTCAGTAATTAGGTTAGAAAGATTGTTTTCAACTTTAATTTGCTTATCATCACTTGGTTTAATTATTAGAAAACAAAAACTTACAAAATAAATCCTCTGGCTTTGGTATTTGGTTATTCAGTTGGTCAATGCCAGCTGAAAAAAGGTTAAATCCATATAATTTGCATTGCTAAAATTATTTAAAAATATTTTAAAGTTGATAGGGAGGGTTAGCTATTTCAACTCCCACCATATTTAGTTATTATTGGATGAAAAACAAGATTGTTCTGAAGAGTAATATGTGCGATACAAAATGAATTTTGTTTAGAATTTGGTTATTATGTGAAGGACATTAAATTTTTTTTTGCTATTTCTCTCACGTTGTTGTTTATGTTTCCAACCAAACTAGATACCTAAATTTAGTAGAAACAAAATAAAGGATGTTAAAATTATCCGAAACAAACATAGAACATTATATAAGAAAATAACAATATCTAACAAACAATTAAAGAAAAAATGTGCAGAAATTTTAACTAACTTTTTTTTTCAACACAAACGTATAAGCACAGTCAATTAGAAATTGAGTCATTCTATTTTACTTTAGAGAGAGAAATAATTTAGGATTTTTGTATCGTCTATGCAAGACAAAAAGATATGAACAATATTAAGATAACACCAATGAAATGAAGGACAAAATTCAAAATATTTAAAAACTAAAACTACAAGAAAAATGTCTAGGTGAAGGTAAAAAAAAATTTGAGAATATTTCTGTTACTATGTATTTTTGCAATAATATTACACAGTGCAACAAAATTAAAGCGATTCAGTATTATATATATATAAATCAAGAAATTTATTACTATATAAATTAATTCAATAAATCTGACACGAAATGATAATTTTTTCTTCCTCATTGATTCTGATTAATGCTTTAATTCCCATCAAAAATTTCAAACTAAAGAATAGATGATTTCATTTTTATTTTACTATTTCTCTCACCTTATGTTTATATTTTCATCCAATCTACGTACCTATATTTAGTAGGAAAAAAATAATGTTAAAATTATACTAAATGCATATAGAACATTTTATAAGAAAATAATAATATCTTACATATAATTTCAGAAAAAATGTACATGAATTTTACCTAACTTTTTCTTTCAATAAACATTTATAAACATAATTTGAACTTGAGGCATTTGTTTTATTTTGGATAGAAAATTAATTTAGGACTTTTCTATCGTATATTCAAGACAAAAACATGTGATCAATAAAAAGTAAACACTAATATGAAGTGCAAAATTCAAAAGATTTAAAATAAAACTATAAACAAAATGTATTTCAGGTAAAATAAATTATTTTTGCTTTGTTAAACAGTTGGATATATGGGTCATGTAATTTAGTTGTGGAGTAAAATTAATTACTCAACTCTATACTATTCATGTTTTACATCTCATTTAATAAATTAGTTATGATTTAAATTAATTCACTTGATGGAGTAGAATGTTGGAAAATAAATTACCTATGATAATGGATCCTACAAGTAGAATAAGTTAATCTACCTAAAATTTTTTGATGCAGTAGCATAGCGGATGGCATAGCTCCACAATAAAACATGACAATATTGTTCTAACTTTGTTGAGCAATTTAGGGGCCCTTAAATTATTAGGCTAGTATACTTCGGTTTGAAATTAAATGAACAAACTATAATTAACTTCAATTTATTCGATTCAATTCGGTTCTTATTTTTTTAATATATTTAATTGGTTCGGTTTAGTTCTAACTTTGAAAACTAAACTGAAAAAAAAAAAAATTGTTTTGACAATCTTACTTCTTTCAATCGAATAAAAAAGAAAAGAAAAAAAAAACCAGAGATTCGGCACAATAAATCGGAAATAAATCTGATGTGATTCTACAGGATTGCAGGGTTCCTGCAATTCTAATCTCAACCGTTTATATATTTTGAGATTTATGCACAAAAATTATTTCTTTTTAAGATTTTTACATCCTAATAAATAAAATGGTTGGAATTGGAACCGTAGCAGATTTGTTTCTCAATAAACAGTGTTCTAAATAGCACACTATAGCGTTTTTGGACCCTAAACGCTAAGATATGGCATAATAACACGCTATTTGAGCTATGGATACTATAGCGGTAATAGCGGTCCGCTATAGCATGTAGCATGTAGCGCAAATAGCGCCCGCTATGCAACATGAGCTATTTTTTTTTTTTTTCACTTTATATGAGTTTTAAATAAAGGCTCATATTGAATTTTAACCGTGATTTTTTTTGCAATTAATGTACTAAGCTTTATATTAAAATATTTAATATTTAATAAGAGATCTATCAAACGAAATCAAAATAAAAAAGCTACAGCGAGCTATGCAACATGAGTTTTTTTTTTTCTTTTCAATTTATATGGGCTTTAAATAAAAGCTTAGATTGAATATATTAAGATATTTCTTGAAGTAACAAAATGATACTTATTATATGGTAGTTTGAATATTTTGAATAGATTAAGATAGTTAATTATGATATGATGTCTAGGTTATTTTGAAATTTAAAAAGAAAAAATATAGATTATGTTATGATACTTAATATATTTTGAATAGAAAAAGATCAATAGTTTATGATATTAATATTACTATGGATATTTTGAGTCGCAATTTGGACTTTGTATTGGTTCAATATAAATATTATAATTTTTTAATCAATTTGATATTATTTATTGTTCTATAAAATTTAGATAATGTTGATATTTAGTACAAATATATAATATAATTTTTATAAAAAAAAAACGTTATGTGGCATAACTTTTGCTATAAGGACGCTATTCGCTATAGTTTTTTTTTTTAGACTTCACATTATGACGCAATAAATGCTATTTAGAACTTTGCCAATAAATCAAAAGAACATAGGAAACTCCAAGAGCCCCAAATCAACCCAGCGCAAACAAGAGAATTCGGATCCCTCATATACCTTACCCGCCTTCAGATCCTAAACAGGCCCCAATTCCTTATTGGGTCGGATGGAAGCCAACCCGATACCAGTCTCCTTTTCTTCCCGATACCAGTACAGCTCTCGAGTCATGAGTCACTGTAGAGTACGTGCGCTGTATTAAGAAAAACTGCACTCTCAATATCTTTATTCTCTTTTTCCCTGAAAAGTGAAAACCGACATACGAAATTGATTCTCCTCACTGGACTAATCACCTCTTTCGATCTCTCTTTTTGTTTCTTTGAATCCTTGGAAGAGGCTGCCAAGTGGGGCCCCTCTCTCTTAGATATAGAAAATGAGCAATTTAAACGCGGTGTGGTACGCCGAGTCTTACCATCCAATCCAAGCCGGAAGCATCGACGGTACGGATGTGCTTCCTCACGACAACGCCGTCTATCGTGCTCTTCTCTGCTCTTCCTCCGGCCTCTGTTCGTCTCTCTCTCTCTCTCTCTCTCTAGCAACTCTTACTTTAGTAGGTTTTAATTATCACATTTAAGCAATTACACAACTTATCTGGACTTGAATCTGAGGTGGGAAATCCTTGATTTAGTTATAAAACCTTACATGAGTTAAAACACATTAATGAAATGAGGATTGATTATAATTCCTAAGTGACTGGTACCAGTATTTTACGTTCTGTCAGGTATGTACTGGTATAATTCTGTTCCTTACTGGTACAGTTTTCTCTGAGATCAGCCAGTATCTTCATGTTTGCTTAAGTAGGTTTTAATTACCTCAGTTAAGCAATTAAGCAACTTATCTGGACTTGAATCTGAGGGGGGAAATCCTTGATTTAGTTATAAAACCTTACATAAATTAAAACATATTAATGAAATTAGGGTTGATTATTATTACTCAGTGACTGGTACCAGTATTTTACTCTGTCAGGTATGTACTGGTATAGTTTCTGTTCCTTACTGGTACATTTTTCTCTGAGATCAGGCAATATTTTAATGTTTGCTTAAGTAGGTTTTAATTACCTCAGTTAAGCAATTAAACAACCTGTCTGGACTGGAATCTGAGCTGGCAATCATTGATTTAGTTATAAAACCTTACATAGTTAAAACAAATTAAAGAAATGAGGATTGATTATAATTACTCGGTGACTGGTACCAGTATTACGTTCTGTCAGGTATGTACTGGTATAGTTTCTGTTCCTTACTGGTACAGTTTTCTCTGAGATCAGGCGGTATTTTGATGTTTGCTTAAGTAGGTTTTAATTACATCAGTTAAGATATTACACACCCTGTCTGGACTGGAATATGAGGTGGGAGTCCTTGATTTAGTTAGAAAACCTTACATAGTTAGAACAAATTAATGAAATTAATATTGGTTTTAATTACTCAGTGACTGGTACCATTAGTTTTCATACCGTCAGGTGTGTACTGGTACGATTACTCAGTGACTGGTACCAATATCCTTTACCATGGTTGAGCTGGCACTGGACAAACAGTGCTAATTGGTGACCCATTTGGAGATGATTTACTATATATCTTACTATTCACTATTATTTCAGATGACCCATTTGGAGATCCAAAGGTTATTGGTGACCCATATTGTACTGTGTTTGTGGGGCGCCTCTCGCGGGAGACTGAAGAAAAAACCCTTAAAGAGGTTTTCCTTTTGTTTTTTTTTCTTCTAGCCTTTTGTATGGTACTGTGCAAGATCCCTTTTAGTGTTTTTTGTAATTTGAATGAAGGTAACATATCTGTTTTCTCTTGATAAGGTTATGAGCAAATATGGGCGAGTGAAGAACATTAGATTGGTTCAGGATATTGGTATGAAGTTTTTACATATAATCATTTATTAAATATACAATTGTCTTTCAAATTTCCTCTTTGATCATGAAGTTTCAAAGTTTTTCTTTTGGTCCCTATAAATTCCAACTTGTATCATTTGGTCCTGTTATCTTTTTTCAGTTAAGAGTGAACAAAAAATTAACCAACCAAACTCTCAATTCATTTCAGTTTTCTTTTGGACCAAAATGCACACTTAGTGATCATTTGATTTGTGTAATTTGCTGATGCTTTTGACTCAACATTGCTATTTGAACACACTAACACTTTTAACGGGGGTTTTAGTTACCGGAGCCTCACGTGGATATGCTTTTGTTGAATTTGAAACTGAAAGAGAGATGCGTCGAGCTTATGAGGTAATAATAAAGCTCCAATTACTCAATTTCTTCAGAATTTTACTTTGGCATTTTCCTATGTTCAAGTGCTCTAAATTTCAATGCCTAATGAATGAATGAAGTTGCATTATTTTGTGAATTTTTATTACATATTTTCTTTGTTACTCATACTGGCATCAAGGATTATATTTTAAAACTTGTTGTAATGCTTTAAGGATGCACATCATTTGATAATTGATGGAAACGAAGTAATTGTGGATTACAATAGGCAACAGCTCATGCCGGGTTGGATACCACGCAGATTAGGTATAGGACAACTTTTTTAATTACTTGTTGATTGTTTTTACTTTGTTTGCTATGTTTGTCATTTTTCAACTAATGCCCAAAATTATTCAAATATTTGTCACTTATGCCCGGTTCTAGTTTATTATTATGGAAAAGAAAATCTTCTAAAAGTGGACTAATATGCCCCTAACTAAAATCTAGTATCAAGCCTAGAAAATTTATGGGTTCAAGTTTGTCTGAACTTAAAATTTGATTTTTTTCAGTCAGTGTGAACATTATAAAAAAAAGTTATAATAGCATTACTTCAAACTTTGTTTCAGTCATTGTGTAAAAAGTGTTTCATTATATCTTCAAACCACAAGAAAATTGTGGGTATATTTGCAAAAGCACATGACAGGATTGTAATAAAAGTTCTGAATTGCACTTGTTAAAAGGAGGGGGATTAGGAGGCAAGAAGGAATCAGGCCAGCTTCGGTTTGGAGGCCGAGAGAGACCATTTAAAGCTCCATTGTATGAAATCAAAATCTCATTAATACTGTGGTTAACTATTTAATCCTGTTTAGTACATTGCATGAAGATGTAAAGAAATAACTCGGGTTTTGTATGAACAGGAGGCCAATACCTCATGATGAATTGAAGAGGCTTGGTATACCACCACCACCCGAAGGACGATATATACCGCGCTTTAAGGTATTATCTTTTATTTGTTTTAAAAGGATAACAAATGTTTTGAAATTGCTTCTTATGCATTGTCAAAAATTCTAACCAATAAGACAATCCATTGGAGCAACATTTTCTTTTCTTTTTTGTTTTTTTAGTTTTTTTTGGGGTCGTGGGTTTATCACCATTAATGGTCTCAATTAAGATTTAAGACCCTAGTTTACTAAGAGAAAAAATAATTTCTGAATAATTTTCTCTTTTTTGGTTAACAGTAACCTAAGAATTACATATATTTGAAATCAACAGTATCACAAAATTTCCTTGTATTCAGCATAGCTGCTCAAACTCAAGGGCTTTTTTTTTAATTGATGAAAGTGGGGAAAACCCACCAGTTTCAAAACAAAATCTTAATTTGTTCTTACCAAAGGTGGTACCTCTAATCATAATTACAGGCCAAAAACTCTTAGGGTTTAATTGTGGCCATTTTTATTTTTAAAGGTTCCATCACCTCCTAGATGTAAAAAGAACAATATAGACACTCAAGATTCACCACTGAGGCATACATCTCGAGATAGGGAAGAAGATACCCACTCAAGGCACAGATCCAAAAATAGGGAAGAACACGAATCGAAATCGAGGCATCAATCTCATGACAGAGAAGATTCATGGTCAAAGAGAAAGCATGAAGATTCCGGAGAATACAATGAGGATTCAGTGCAAATGCATAAATCAAAGGATAAGGAAGAAAAGGTGTCACAATCAAGGCACCGAGCTCGAGATAGGGAAGATACCCACTCAAGGCACAGATCCAAGAATAGGGAAGAACAAGAGTTGCAATCAAGGCGTCAATCTCAAGATAGGGAATATTCATGGTCAAAACGTAAGCATGAAGATTCTGGAGATTACAATGAAGATTCAGTGAAAAGGCATAGATCGAAGGAGTCACGATCAAAGCACCGAGATAGAGATAGAGATAGAGATAGGGAAGATTCAAGATCAAGGTATGGTGACAGGTCCAAGCATAGAGTAGATTCCGGAGAAGATTCATGGTCAAGAGAGAGATCTGAGGAGAGAGAATCTAGGTCATACAAGCAACATTGAAGTTCTTTAGAAGAATGCAATGAAAACCCGATAGAGCGCATTCATACAAAAGAGAAAGGTCTCATCATCATAGAAATAGATCGACAAGCCAAGACTGGTCATTAAAAATTGACTTCTACATGATTTTCTTTTTGGATGTGTTGTAAAATGTTTAGACTAAACAAGTTATGCATAAAGGGTATGGAGGGGAGTTCAAAGTTCTAGGGTTTCAACTCTATATCAGCTTGGTGGCTGTTGAAATTCAAATGTGGCAATTTTTTATTTGGCAAAGGCTTCTATGGACCAAAGGACCTATTTGTAAAATGAACATATTTTTATTTTTAAAGTTCAAACAGTCGATCCGAACCGTTCATCTTGTTCTCCATATTAATGTATGCTTGGAGACCAAATTTTTCATTTTTCTGAATTTTTTTACTATTTATTAAGATGGGTACAAAAAATATCAAATTCAAACCATTGAATTTTGTACCCATCTTAATAAATAGTAAAAAAATTCAGAAAAATGTAAAATTTGGTCTCCAAGCATATATTAATATGGAGAACAATATGAACGGTTCGGATCGACTGTTTGAACTTTGAAAATAAAAATATATTCATTTTACAAATAGGTCGTTTGGTCCATAGAAGCATCACTCTTTTTATTTTCAATTTGGATTTATATCTTCATTCAAAATCCAAACAGTCAAAATTTCTAAACTGTTCATTGTTCAATATGTTCTCGATATGAAATGTACTTGCAAATTAAATTTTATATTTTTTAGAAATATTTACTATCTAAAAGCAAATTAAATTTTATATTTTTTATAAATATTTACTATTTTTTAGATAGGTAGGAAATTACTACTTATGAATGGTCTAAAATCTTTAAGATCAAGTGATGATGTTGAACGGTCAGATCAACTATTTGAATTATGTAAATGTAGATATTGATACAAAGTACGGATTAATGTGCGCTATGCATACTACTACAGTCCTATGCAAAGTGCATCTTAGTTTATATTTGTGGATCTGCAACTTTATTTTCAAAGTCCAAACAATCAATTTTTGAATTGATTAATGTGATTTCAATTTGATTTCATATGAGAATGCATTTAGTTTTAAATTTATTTACTGTATTTTTAAATAGTTAGAAATCATCACTTTTGAACAACTCAAAATTTTATATTAACTGCTGCACCATCTGCCTCGAAGGAAATAATATATTATTTGTGAGCAAGTCATGCCGTTAATGATAAATCAAAACAATAGAAAAAAAATGCAAAGATGATTGAACAAATTATTCATTTTTAATGAAGCACTAAAACATGACTACAAATAGGATACGGATGAATATTAAAAGTGAAAAAAAAAACAAATATTATTAGTTGTCAACTCTGATTTTGAGGTAATACACGTTCTTCAGAAACAATTATCACACAAGAAAAAAAAACCACACGAAATCCTTAAAAAAAAAATTAGAGGCGGCTCTACAAATATACAGTATCAACAAAACAGATGCTCCAAAACTTGCTTCTATACCCTTCCAAAAAGATTGTGTCAAACTTCAAATCGAGAAGACAGACTGCCAAAAACAAAATTTATAACAAGGTCAGTTGAAGTGGAGGCCTTGCCAAGTCAGTTGGATTTGGATCCTTTTGATGTAAAAGCTACTGGTACTGGTACTGAAGGTCTGAGGTGGTGAATTGCTGCTTTAGTGCAATTACCAGAAGATCATTCATACCTGTTTGCTGTTATAAACTTCCAAGTTTTGTTTTTTTGTTACTCGAATGTTTCTTATATGATTTCAGTTTGATTTGAATCTCAGTTGATGTAGTTTCAGTAGATTCCTTTTTGAGCATTGGGTCAGGTTAATGTTTAATCTAAGGAAATCTGGTATCCCCCAGGGCTTGGTACCGGTTGGTGCCATAGGGCTTCAGTGCTTTAATACATTGTACTCAGTAAAAGGTTTCCAATATGAAAGGAAATTGGTAGCAACAAAGTCAATTATGTCTTTTACACAATAGCAGAAGAAACTGCTGAGAGATTGATGGTACATTGGTGAAACATTGATTACTCACCGAGAAAAGAGAAGGTAGAGGTGTTCAATGCATTCAAATCAAGGGAACTCAAGAATCAGGAGCTGGAGTATCAGTAACTGGGGCAGGAGGCTTATGTGCAAGTAGAGGAGAGAGTGCCTTCACTACTATGCTCATGCTTGGCCTGAACTCTGCTTCATACTGCACACATAGTGCAGCCACTGCAGCAAGCTGAAATATCCACCAAAATAAATGCCGCATTTTTTAACAATGTGAGGAAGAGACTAGCAAGTGCTGAAAGGATACTATAATTTGCAACTATACGGGAAGAGTATTGAAAATGAAATCTTTTTGTATATTATTTATTTTTCTATTTTTGAGTGAGGCTAAAGTACTACTATGCATATTTTGGATCGGTCTGTACTACAGGTTAATACATTTGTTTTCAATGTTCAAACAGTCAATCTGAATCGTTCAACAAGATCTCCATATCAAAATGTGCTTGTAGACTAAATTTTACATTTTTTAGAAACTTTTTACTATTTTTTAAGATAGGTAGGAAATCACTACTTTTGAATGGTCTAGAATTTTTAGACCAAGTGATTTTCTACCTATCTAAAAAAATAGTAATAAAATTTTAAAATATGTAAAATTTGATCTACAAGTACATTTTTATATGGAGATTATGTTGAGCGATTCAGATCGATAGTTTAGACATTGAAAACAAAGATATTATCTGTAGTACGGACCAATCCGCGCTATTCATAGTACCATATTTTATAAAAAAAATTTAAATTGTTGTTCTCTTAGTCGATTTATCTGAGCTCTAAAATTGTATTTGTATCTAGATCAACTTCCTTAAACAAAAATGCACCATACTACAGTTCCCATTATAAACAAAAGTACACCTAAACAGACCTTGGCAACGCCTTTTGGAGGATACTCTCCCCTGAGCCTCGGATCCACACACTGCTTCACCTTGTCTTCACTTAATCTTGGGGTTGCCTGTACCAGTAAAAAAATATTAGTATCATATCTTAGAATTAAACCAAAAGCAACATTCCTGCTTAAATGAAGCAACATTTACACTAACCAGTTAAAACTTGCTTCCAGTTACAAAATTGGGTTATTATAATACTGAACATTTCTCTTAAACAGCCTACATATTTTTTTATTTTTTTAATAAAGGGTAAAATGGTACTTTCTAAATTTAAAATGACATTCAATAGAAAATAAATTGGGTAAATGTGTGAGCTTTTAAATTTTAGAGGGGTAAATATGAAATTATGAATTTTAGAGGGGAAAATAAGTAATTACAAGGTTTTTAAGGGGCATACACGAAATCCCCCTTATATAAAGCCAAGAATTCTGAATTAAACGAAAGAGTTACATTCCTGCTTCAACAAAGGAACATTTACACTAACCGTTTAAAACTTAAAACTTGATTCTAGTTACAAATAGGGTTATTATGTGCATGCACCACAGAAAAGAAAGAGAACTTACCCACGTAACAAGACTCTGCTGTCCTCTCGGCATGGTATGATCCACCGGTTTTCGTCCTGTAAGAAGCTCCAACAGAACAACTCCAAAGCTATATACATCACTCTTCTGAGTAAGTTGCCCAGTCATAGCATATCTGCAATTTATATCACATATCAATACACATGACTAAAGTATCGGTCAAGACCACCGCAAGTATAAAATGGAACTCATTTATGTACTTCTGACGTGTACACAAGCGGTAAAGAGACAAACCATTTGCCCTCGAAAACCGACCAATTTAAAGACAGACATTTTTCTTAAATAGGCTACATAATTTTTTATGTTTTAATAAAGGGTAATATGGGTATTTTATAAATTTGAAATGAGTTTTAATAGAAAAAGGTCAAAAGATGGGTAAATTTGTGAGTTAAATTGGTGTATTGTGAAGTTTAGAGAGGAAAAATACGTAATTTCAAAGTTTTGAGGTGTATACATGAAATTGCCCCCCCCCCCCCCCCCTTCCTCCTAAAAAAAAAAAAATAATACAGGAAACAATGTCATCACATTTATGGAAACAGTACTGGAACAGTTGTAGAAGTTGAGTGCTTACTCAGGTGCATGGTATCCAAAGGTACCGAGAACCCTGGTAGAATGGAGACGAGCTGCCATATCAGGGGACTGATTTGACAGATTAAAATCAGCGATTTTCGCCTTGAATTCATCAAATAAAAGGACGTTGCTGGATCTGATATCTCGGTGTATAATTGAAGGCTGGATCTTCTCATGAAGGAACTCTAGACCTTTTGCTGCATCAACTGCAATTCTGACGCGTTGCATCCAGTCAAGCGGTGGGCCTGGCTGAGCCCCTTGCACTCCCTTCCGCCCTGAACACACAAAAAAATAAAAAAGATTGTTAGTGAATTTCTTAGCATGTTTCAAAATGTAAAAAAGAGTTAGTACCATGTAAGATGTCATGAAGGGAACCCATGGTTGCGAACTCGTAAGCTAATATACGATTGTTTCCTTCGAAACAGTATCCAATCATTTCAATGAAGTTTTCATGCTTCAATCTTGACACCCTTGATACCTAGCACCAAGTAAAGAATGATCACATCTCAATAAGGTCCTGAGCGCATTAAGTTGGATTTTATTCATACCGTCAACAAATCATAACAAAATTTTCAAAATTTAAAACCCTAGGATATATGGAAAAAGTAGACTAACACAAACCCACAAGAACAAATGTGATACATAAATAGCAAAACATAAATACAACCATGCTATAAATACAGAAGAGTGAGGCTATGGTACTATGCATAGCATGGATTGGTCCGTACTATGTATCAAAATCTTTGTTTTTGAAGTTTAAATAGTCGATCTGAACTGTTCAACATGATCTCCATATGAAACTCTACTTGCAGACTAAATTTTCCATTTTTTTAGATTTTTTATTATTTTTTAGATAAGTAGAAAATCACTACTTTTTTAATGGTCTATAATTTTTAGATCAAGTGATTTTCTTGCAAGCACCTGTCATACAAATTCCAGTAACTAGTGCATTTGTACCTGAGTTAAAAATTCAAATTCAGGCTCAGGATCAGCTGAAGCATCAAACTTTTTAACTGCGACCTGTTTCTCTTCGCTGAACATAGCATAGTACACTCTTCCATAGGATCCTTCACCGATTAAAGCCTTCGACCCGAAATTGTCAGTTTTCTCTTTCAATTCGTCCAATGACAATACAGGCACTTCAATTGGTGGAGGTTCTTTTGCTATAACATTCTTTCCAGCAGTCGAAAATTTTGACTGATTTTTGTCACCTGAAAATTAGACCAGTAAGGAAAGAAGATACAGAAATTATATTAGGTCCATACATTTTGGGTATTACAGTATTATAGGGAAACTGTCGAAAATTAGCACAACCAAAATGTCAAAACATACATAAAACATAAAAAAATATCCCTACAAATTGTAGAGATAAATTAAATCCATAACCCTCCTTTGACCTTCTTTGTTTGCTCCAAATATCATTCATCCTGGCCAAGGGCGGAAAGTAATGCATTGAAAAGGGTGCTAAGCCCCCTCTATAAATTGCAAATTTGTAATTTTTCCTATGAATTTTTATAATTTTTGTATGCATTAATACTTTTAGGCTCCCTTTATAATATAAAATTACACTACACTTTTCTAGTTCTGCCCCTGATCCTGGCAAATTTACTTCTCACAAACTTGACCACTTTACGGGTATTAGAGTATTATATAATATTTCAAGTAGGCTACCTACTCATATCATGAGATTTTGGTAGAATAAACCAAAAATTTCCCTAAAATTAGAAACAAATTCCACACCTGGATAAAAGTTGTATTAATCTTATAGAGAAATAGAAGTAATACCATCACTGTCTGAGCCATTGTGATAATCATTCTCATGAACTTGGTAGTGATCGATGGGACGGGTACAACACAGCCACCGGCGCAGCGTAACTCCTTTCATGTACCTCTTTTTGTTACTGTTTATGTGATCTGTGCATTTATAGCAGAATGTTAATTAGTGAATTATCCATAAATCTGCATAGAATTTGTCAAAATTGCAAATAAAAATTTATAAATTACAGCAATTCAGTTTACTTTCTTCTTTGAAAAATGATCCTAAACAAGGAAACCAATTCAATACAAAAGGTAGCACATGCATTTAAGCTGAATACATTAATTAAAATTTCAAAGAGAGGAATTGACTTTTTACTGTTTACAACACGAACAAAAGCAGCGAGAAAAATAACATTTTTCCGATCAAAAGGTAGGGTTTTAAGATAAGCATGAATCCACATAATTGCCGTAGAAATAATCAATCCTTACTCCTTCGATCAGAATTTAACCAGAAATTGTAAGATACAATGAAAAAATCCATAAAATTCATCTAAAGAACGAAGCAATTGTCTGATGTTCATACCTGAAAGAGAGATTAAAACAGAAAGAGAAAGGGGAGATCGATGAATTGAAGTGAGAAGAGAAAGGGGGAGAGAGAGCGATGAATTGAAGTGGAAGGAAGAGAAGCTAGGGTTTAGGAAGAGAGGAGAAAGGCGCGTGGTAGCAAATACAGAATCATTTCAGTTCAAGAAACAGCGTGGAGCAAATAACGAACGAATTCGTCAATTCAATTCATCACAGTGCAACATATCACCTAAGGTAGCAGAATATTTCTTCTTATATGACTACCATCCGATCAGAATCCGCACAAATATTGAAGACTCCACTGCATTCTACCTTGGATCCAACGGTCTAGATCTAAACAGAAATATTCTGTTACCTCAGAGAATATGGACTCAAACCAATCTTTCTCAGTACCACTTTTACCTAAGGTAACATAATATTTATATTTAGATCTAAACCGTCAGATCAGATTTTGCACTAATATTGAAGAGATCGATGCATTCTACCCTGGATCGGACGATCTATATATAAATGGAAATATTCTGTTACCTCAAAGAATGTGGAATCGTATCTCACAAGGATAGCTGCTTTCCGCGTTGCGGTTCCTTTTCTTAATTCCAGGTGCCCCAAGGAATTCCATCTGTTTCCAGTCCGGATCTTCCGTGGGTCATGCTGTTCCCATTTGCTTTTACCTGAGTTTTGTTGTCATGCATCACCTAGGTCGGCAGTCAAATTTATTTGTCAATACAATTATACGATTGATATTAAATTATAGATATATATTATGTCACTTGAATACACTGTATGTATGTTACATTTTATTAATATTGTGTGTATATTATATTTTATGTAATTTGAGAGTTATGGTCACAAATGATGATAAAACTAAATTATTAAGTTCAATTCTTATTTTAATAATATTTGAGTAGATTGTCATTTTTATGAATTAGCTTGTTGACATATATTGATATTTATGTAACATTTTTTTTTCTTTGGAGTGTACATACTATTATGTTCACTCGAAATTAATATATTTTTGAAGTTTAGTCTATATTTGATATATTATGATATGTTTATCGCACATACGTTGTGGTTTGTTTTTTATATTATTTTGAAATTTCACAATATACATGTTATGTATACTAGACACATAACATATGTAACTAAACATTTTTATTTTGATCAACCATAAATTTTAATTTGAGCTTTTTTTTTAACCTTTACTAAAAATGAACACAATTTTCTATTTCCTTCCAAATCAAAGAAGTGTGATTTTAATAGGTCAAAGCAAGTCAATTTTTTTCTTCTAAAATTGTTAGTTATTAACATGTGACATAATTTGCAAACCTATTTGTTTTTGTCTTTTGTTTTTTGTCCGCAAATCAAATGTGGTATTATTCACTTGACTGAATTTTTATAAAATTATGCAGTATTATTCGGCTGACTAAGATCTCCGGTTCGGACTCAATGTATAATTCTGAATTATTTTTAAATTATATTCGAATTATATCCAAATTATGTTTGAATCACGAACTTTTTTATCCTGCCAAATCGAATCCGCATAATTCATTTGTCATTGTGATTATTAACTATGATAATCACACGGAGGACCACATAATCCAGCGTATAGACAATCACTGTCACCTTTACAGCTCCTATGGCAACATTCCATGTCTGTCAATTTCATCAAAGAAAGGTATAAATTAATGATCTCTCTTAAGCAACATGCTTTTTATGTTTTTATCAGTTATAAAGTACTCATTATAATTATAATTATATCAAAAGTGCACATCATTAGTACTTGCCTCTAATACACTCAATCCTTAACTGTACAAATTTTTGCTCATTAAATCAGAATGGTATCATAAAACTTTTGTAGTGATTTCTATGATTGATTGATGCCATTTTGCAAAAGTTTTTAACGGTTTGTAGCCTTGTCGTAGATAGAAAGTCAGAGACAAAACGAAATTAGAAAATTGAATTAAAAGGTACAAATATTTATAAAAAAAAATGTATAATGAAGAGGGTTCAAATGGCTTTATGTCGTTCATATTTCATGGTGCCTCACATTTTATATCTTTGTTTTTAAAGTTCAAACAGTCGATACAAGCTGCTCTATATGATATATACATATTAAAATGTACTTGGAGACCAACTTTTATAATTTTTTAAAAGTATTACTATTTTTTAGATGGTTACAAATTTTTTTTTTTGGATGGTCTAGAAACAACGATTGTGTACCTATTAAAAAATAGAGTGAACAATTTTCAAAAAATATAAAATTCAACCTCCAAGCACATTTTAATATGGATATCATATTGAGCGTTTCAAATCAACTGCTTGGATTTTAAAAACAGAGATATATCTCTGTTTTCAACTACTTGGATTTTAAAAATGAGTGAATAATTTTCAGAAATATAAAATTCAGCCTCCAAGCACATTTTTAATATGGATATCATATTGAGCAGTTCGAATCAACTGCTCAGATTTTGAAAACATAAATATAGAATATGAGACACAATAAAACATAAATGGCACGAGCCATTTAAATCCTCCTCTTACATATATAATATAGATGACAAAATTGTTTATTTTTATTTATTGAGATGACCTAATTAACCAAATATGGGTTATATTGGAGGGATGATTTGGGTCATTGCAAGTACCAATAAAATGAGCTTAATAAGGATTTGATGTAGAAGTTTAACAAGAATTAAGCAAGGGGTAGTTACCTGGTTTGTTGGAACCGTTGACCCAATTTATTCCAAATTAACAACTCCATATCTAATATTTTTATAGTTGTGCAAATAACCAACAATTTTTATTAGTATCTGTTTTAGTGGACCACAAAATACTGCCCCCATTTCAGGTATAGTAAAAGGGAGAATAAGCAATATCGGATTTGTTTGATATCCAGCCGTTTGATTCGCATTGAGATCTATACGGAGGGTTTAGATTCACGAGCGATTGAGATTTCAATCTGCTCGTTACGAATCTAGATGCGAATCAAACAACTTGTATCGAACATATTTAAAAAAAGAAACCTGCTTCCATAATAAAAATATTCAAATTTTAATTTCATGATTTTGAATTGACTAAACTAAAAATTAAGCAATAGTCCAACTCACAATCATTCCGATTGATTTGATATATTTTTTTTTTTGTTTCATTAAATATTAATTTTATGTTTTAGTACAAAAGTCAAGCCACATGATTTCTGGGTCGGGGCGTGGGCCCTTTCCATGTGGCGGGTTGCTTGGAGAACTCATGATGGATTTATAAAATATCAAAGGATAAATTTATCATTACTTGAATCTTTTATTTATGATTAAAATTTCAAGCATGTAGTCCTTCAAAAGCTGGCTTGTAAGGAGCTAATACCACAATATCACAACAAAAAATTAATTTATCACTGTGACATCGTCTATATATATAATTTGTTGGTTCTAACTAATTCCTATATTTTCTAAATAAGTAATTTTCGATGTCACTGACAATTGGACGGTTTCTATAAAATAGCAATTATTAATGTATCTATGCAACTGCTTCCACGTAAGATCAATTAACATTACTTTGGCTTTTGCAAAATATACACGTCAATTGTTTGTCAAGGCTTTTGTTTAGAAAAGAAGTACAATACTTCACACTAAAAAAATTTATGATGCAATAATTATCTCCTCTCAGCAAATCAAATAATGATACTCTATTCTTTACTCGGTTGTTGTGTGTCTAGGGTTCAACTCACTCTCTATTCTTTTCTCTCATTATTTTTTGTTGATAAAATAATGTAAAAAAATTTAAGATAGATTAAAAAAATTATAAGTGTGCGCACTTAATAGCGTAAAATGAACATCTTTTAATCATGACAATTTGATAAGTTATCATACTAATTAATTTTGGACAATATTTATAATATATATTCGTGAATAAAACGTAAATTAATTAATACTTATGACCCTTTTTGCATGTATGCACACTTCAAAGTTTAAAATGATCAATTTTTTTAATTATGACCATTTTGGCAAGTTATTATAGAAATAAGAATTTGAATAATATTTAAATTATATTCGTGAATAATACTTGATGACCCGCCTCAACACTAATGGAATGTAAATCACCACATAAGATCTGAACTTAAATTTGGTTCACCGACACCATGCATGAACAGTGCTAGCTAGCCGTTGGGGTCAGAGAGTTCATGCAATGCACATACTCTTTCAAATATTAAATAATAAAAAGTTGGATTTAGATACAGTGTTCCAATTGTCTCACTCGATTTTCATTTATAGATATATCATTTTATTAATATTAAGAGGAGGGTTTTAATGTCTCTGTTTTATTTTTGTTTCTATTGTACTTTATTTTAACTTTTAATAATAAATTTTTTAACTTTATATGTTAATATAAAATTGTTTGTTACGATTTATATTATTTTTTTCTGCATGGATATAACTTTTTTCATTACATTGATTTTATTTCATATGAATCAATAAGTTAATAATTAACGTACATAATTTATTTCATATAAGTGTATTTCTGCAAGCTCTTGATACATATCAATACAAAGTTGAAATGCCATGATCTTTTATGCATGCATAGAAAAAATGATATAGATAAAATCTAACAATTTTATTTTGATATTTGACCTTCAAATGTTATATTATAAATGGTTTAAAAATAAAGGAACGATGGAGGCACAAAAAATAAAGACATTTGAATCTCGCTCTTTTATTAAAGCGGGTAGGACATAATTTTTTATAAATAAAATATATAGTCCTGATTTCATTATTTTATTCTCTTTTATTATTATTATTTTTTGCTAAAGATTTCATTTGTGTATTTATTAAATGGGGACAAAGTTTAAGAGCCTTTATTTGATTATTACCGAGGCTACACCAAATAATAGTGATAAATTTTTTTAACGGTACAAATACAGACCAAGGAATTAATTGAGAAGGATAAGCTAAGGAAATGTAGCGCCCATAGGTTTGTGATAAATTTTCTAAAAGGAAAATTAAAAAATTTTAATTTATAACATCAAATCGGCAAAATCTCATAATATAATAAAAATATTGCCGTTGATGGCATGCAACGATAACAATTAACAAGTAAACATTATAAAAGTTGGGAGAATTTCATACATACCACTCAAAAACTACAAAATTACATACTTACCACTTCAAATTTTATAATTACTCATTTACTATTTTAAATTCTAATAACTAGCATATTTACTCAATATAACTTAAATATATACTAAATATATCCAAAACTTAAATTAATTATATTTAAGATTTTAGAAATTACAATTAATCAAGGATTAATTAAAACTAGACACATTTTCCTATATCCACTTTGACAATGGATAACAATATTAAGTCGTGCTTTCCTAACACACCAACATGTTCTTTTTCACCATCTCAGTTGAGCCCAATTACAATAACAGCCTTGCACTAGTGGAAAATATGGAATCAGGATCGGTTATATACACATATCAGTATCGGAATCCAACCGATCCTGTTGAAGGCGATACTGATACCATCAGGATCGGTTTTATATTTTTTAAAGAACCGATCCAAATAGAAACTATTATGATCGGTTTTTTAACAAAACCGATCTTAAAAGTTGTTATCTAGATCGGTTTTTGACTAAGAACCGATCCCGATACGTACTATCAAGATCGATTTTTAGATAAAAACCGATCTTGATAGTATTTTCGAATTTTTTTTTAAAAAGTTACATAACAACCGATCCAGATACGTACTATCAAGATCGGTTTTTATATAAAAACCGATCTTAATAGTTTTTTCGAATTTTTTTTTAATTAAAAATTACATATCAAGATCGGTTTTTATATAAAAACCGATCTTGATAGTACGTATCTGGATCGGTTTTTATATAAAAACCGATCCTGATGTTTTATTAAAGCTAAAAAAAATATTTTTATTTATTTGACCAGCTTCCATATATATATTGCTGGCCAGCATCCTAAATTTTTTTTTTTGCACAGTAAGAAGCAATAATCAATTAAATATCATATACACATTCTAAATTAATTATCATACACATCTTAAACTATTACAAAAAATTCATGTACTTCATACAAAGTTTTGTGAAGCATTACATATTATAAGAAGAAATTTAAATCCAAAAAAAAATTAATTAACAAACATACAAGTGACTAATTGGGCTATTTCTTCAATTAACACACATTTATGCAATATACACATTTATGCAATTAATGTAAAACACAACAATAAAAAAATCAATAATTACCTCTTTTGCAATCACATCACTTGAGATTAAAAAAGACTCTAAAAACAAAAACAAAGGTAACAATTAGATGGAAAAATATTTTTCAATAAAAAATACAAAAAAAATGTGTTTTAAAAGTATAATAATGAGAAAATTAGATAAAGCCAATACCATGATAGTTGATCGGCCGGATGATTAAGTAACTTGAGCGAGATGTCCTTAAAATTGTAAAACAATATACAAACACCATTAATTAATTTTTGAAACAATAAAAAAATTAAAAACTTACACAATTGAGCCGGAGTTGCGAGAGGCTCGGCTTTGAGAGGAAGAGACGGAGAGAAAGAGAGAGAGAGACACGGAGGAGAGGGAGAGACGGAGACAGAGAGAGACACAAAGAGTACAGAGGGAGAGACGGAGACAGAGAGAGACGCTAAGTTGAAAATGAGAGGCGCGAAATGAAAATAAGAAGAACCCTAAGCAGGTTATATAGGGAGTTATCATTAGGATCGGTTTTTTACATAAAAACCGATCTTGATAATCTTTTTTTTCAAAATGGGTTCTGCAAAAAAAAAAAAAAAAAATCAGGGTCGGTTTTTTATAAAAAACCGATCCTGATACTATTAGGATCGGTTTTTTATAAAAAATCGATCCCGATACTATGAGGATCGGTTTTTTATAAAAAACCGACCCTAATAGTATTTTTTTTTGCTGCAGAACCAACTTTGAAAAAAAAATAGTATCAAGATCGGGTTTTTATAAAAAACCGATCCTGATACTATATATAAGAAAGATCACTGCGGTAAACACCACTCATATTGATGGTCTATCAACCATCAAACGGCTACCATTTATTTTCTTTTCTGTTTGGTAATGCATGTACACAGATAAATATTAAGAAAAATGTGAAAAATATAAAATTTATTTATTTGTGTTTGTATGGCCAAATCAACTCTATTATGATCAATTTTGTACAATTTTATTATTATTAATGGCATCAAATTGTTAAATGGAATGCAGACCGTTCATTTCTGCATGATCATCCAACGGTGGGTCTGTAATTAAATGACATGTAATAATTTTTAAAATGATCAAGATATAACATGGAACATTAATAACGTAAAAGTGCCGAAGGCCTGACAACTGTAAGTTTTGATCCAACGTAAATTATTTACGGCCGTGCGATGTTGCTATATTGTTTTGCTTTGATGAACTAGTACAGGAATCCCGAATTGTATCAAATTTTATAATGATGAAATTAATATGACATTCTTTCATTTTAACGGTTCTGATCGACCAAATGCTAATATTCGTATTCGTTCCTTCACAACCCCACACAACAAGGGTTCAACTCCTATGTATATTATTATATGGCACAAGTCATTGATGCATCATGCATGATTGTATAAAAAAATTCAATAGTCAAAATGACTTCAAAATGAAATATCAATGTCAAATAACTAATTATATTATCACATAAATTTTAATAATATAAATTACATTAATTTTCAACAAAAAAAATTTATAATTGAACCATATGCCATATACAACAACCATATATATATATATATTATATTAATCACCACACTAATTACATATAACACAAATACCTAATTACATATACTTCTCAATATTAAAATTACAAACATAAATATTTTAAAATATTGAAAAAAAAAACTAATTATAAAATGAAATTTGATATCTCAATTTTCAAGCTGTCACTGTGCCAATTTGCTTTCAATCCGAACAGAGATTCTAGACTACATACAGCGCACCACACAGAGTTGGTTCTGCAAACAAAAAAAAATAGTATTAGAATTGGTTATTTGAAATAACTGATTCTAATACTATTTTTTTTTTCAAAGTTGGTTCTAAAAAAAAAAAAAAGTATCAAGATCGGTTTTTATGTACATAACCGATCCAGATGCTATTTTCTGATATATTTTAATTTGTTAGATGTATTTAAGTTATCTGGATTGGTTTTTAGTAATAAAACCGATCCAGATACTATCAGGATCAGTTTTTATGTACAGAATCGATCCAGATGCTATTTTCTGATATATTTTAATTTGTTAGATGTATTTAAGTTTTCTGATTTTAATTTCGGTTTTTATATTTCTTTCCAGTTTTACTGGTTAAGTTTTCTGATTTTAAGTTTATTTCCTTTTAATTTTGGACAGCAAATTTGCTGGTTAAGTTTTGTAATTCTATGTTTATTTTCTTTCAATTTCAGCAGCAGATTATAAATATTGTTTCCTCTATTATAATATACAGTTAGCGAATTTTATAAATTTGAGAGAGGTTTTATCTTTACCGTTTTAGACTGTACTTTGAACTTATTATAGGAACATCAACCGTTGTGGCGTTCTTCTTCTCGTTCTTGAATTTATGAAAATCTTCAACGGGTCGAGGGTAAGTTCTTATTATTTAGTTCTTGAAATCAGATTTCAGCGATTGGAGTAAATCTCCTTTAAATTTGCATCACGATTTAAAAAAAAAAAAATTATCAAGATCGGTTTTTAGCAATAAAACCGATCCTGATAGTTTCTGGATCGGTTTTATTGCTAAAAACCGATCCAGATACTATCAGGATCGGTTTTTATGTACATAACCGATCCAGATGCTATTTTCTCATATATTTTAATTTGTTAGATGTATTTAAGTTATTTGGATCGGTTTTTAGCAATAAAACCGATCCAGATACTATCAGGATCGGTTATTATGTACAAAACCGATCCAGATGCTATTTTCTGATATATTTTAATTTGTTAGATGTATTTAAGTTATCTGGATCGATTATTATGTATAGACCCGATCCAGATGCTATTTTCTGATATATTTCAATTAATAAGATTTATTTGAGATATTTCAATTATCAGGATTGGTTTTTTGTTAGAACCGATCCTGATACTATCAGGATCGGGTTTTATAAACAACCGACACTGATAGTTCAATTATTAAGATCGGTTATTTAGAATAACTGATCCTGATAGTATCAGGATCAGTTCTAACAAAAAACCGATCCTGATAGTTAATAAATTAGGATCGGTTGACAATAAAACCCGATCTGAATAGTTTTTAAGATCGGTTTTTTTAAATAAACCGATCCAGATACTTATTAGGATCGGTTGTCCCATATAACCGATTCAGATAGGCCGATCCTGATTCCTGTTTTTTCACTAGTGTTGGCCACGTCTTCTCCTACTACCTCGCATAAACAACCATCGCAACTGCTAACACTCATGTTGTTAGAAACTGGTTATATTAATGGAGTAGTGAGTCATGCGGGAGCCAACTAGAGAGGTTATAAAGAACATACAATGGATGCAAGCGAGAGCTAGAGAAGACAAGAATCCATCTTAATGTGGAGAATGAATTCAGTTTTAATTAATTAATCATTAATGAATTATATCTTTTACAATATTAACATAATTAATTTGAATTTTGGATATATTTAAATTATATTGAATAAATATGTGAATTATTAAAATTTAGAATGATAAATACATAATTTTATAAAAAATTTAATAGTATATATAAGGAAATTTTCCCTAGAAATTAAAACACATGCTGTTTTGAGTGTAGCTATTTGTTTGGGCCCAACTAGTGAATGAAGTTTGAGTTGAACAGAGTTATCTATTTAGTGGGCTCAATTTGGGCTTAAATTTTGGGCTCTTTTCTCTACATTACACGGTAAGAAACACTATTTTTACACAATGGTTGATAAACAAAACCAGATAAATGCTGTCATTGATGTGTTATTGTCACCGGATTAAATATTTATTAAATATTTTGTCCTGCTTGAACTAGGGTTTGGATTCTAGGGGGATGCTATTTATTTAATGCTGTTTATTCTTACATAGGCCATATTATTTTAAACAAAGATAATAAATTTGAAACAATAAATTATTACTTGGTATTGGATTAAAAATATTGAACTGATTTTTGCATAGGGTGATGTGGCTAGGCTTAAAATTAAATATATTATATACCGTGGTTAATTAAAATCATAGTAATTCTAGTGTAGATACATTTTTTATGGTACAATTATCTGATATTTTCAAAAAATATTTTGCACATTGAAGATCTAAATTGTAGATATGTTCTTCATGTTTTAGATATGAGTTGGTGTCCAATTTGAATCAATTCGGAATTTAATCTATAATCCATCAAAAATTAAAAAAAAAAGCTCAAATATTAAAAAAATTAAACGAAGTTAAAACCAATTTTCAAATTATAAGCATTATTTATTAAATGGGAGGTGAGCACGTCAGTTCGGATTTGTCCGATTCGCTTCATGATTCATGTGTGCTGTTTCCATATCTGTGTGAATCAAGTATGAATTAATTATGAAGTAAACCAGACGCTTTTAAACAACCATTAAATCGATTTGAATTTGATCATCATCGAATGCGCCGTGTCTCCCATAGTAATTAATAGTCATGGTTTTTCCAAAATCTAATATTTGACGAGTATGTAAAATAAACCCAACAAGCCGAACTAAAATAAACCCAACTACCCGAACTAAGCAAACAAGGAGAGGAGAAGTTTTCGATAGAGATCAAATTAAATTTAGTATAATTTCTTATCTAAATCGTTTGATTCTCGTTAAAATTCGTTAGTAGCGATTAGCGAACTAGGGATACATTTTAAATTAAAAAATTTAAATTTACATCGTCTCCAAGAAATTTTAACGCAAATTGAAAACATAGAATGGAATTTGATCATATGTTAATAATAAAAAAAAAATGTATATATGTACAACAGTACAAGACATCAGACTCAATCAAGTACTAGACCACAAGAATGCAAACGGATCAGATATTTATCTCTTTTGTATTTATATTCAAAAAGTAGATACGAATATCTTATATCTAAATATCCATACTGAAACAGATATCTATATAGTTTTAGATTTTAATTTCAAATATTTAGATAGTAAATATATACTGTACAGTTAAATATATATGAAAATATTTATACGTAATTCAATATCCAATCTGTATTCGTATAAAAAAAAAATACAAATATAATTTTCGGACTATCTGATTCGTATCCAATCCGTTTGCACCTTGACCTGATGGAACGAAATTCGATTCGTTTATTTTAACCTGACACGAATCTCATAAACCCCCGTACATTCCCCCAAAAAAAAGGACCTCTGCTGATACTATTCCATTTACAAACTCCAAAAGAAAAAAAATAAAAATAAAAATCTGAGATTTGAGAGCGAGTCTTCCTCTTCTGTTAACCTATCCGTTGTGACTGTTCCCACATCATGTTCGATCAGGATCATCCGATTTGATCTGAACGTCTCAGATCGACTCAAACGGTCCAATGAATCCGTCAACAACTGAAGAGGATCAGATGCCTTACAGAACAGCATCTTTCACAGTAGAAAGATATAAAAAAAAATTTACCTCGCGACAAGCAGAAATGCAGAATGCATCAAGCCAGAGACCAGTCCACCTTGGGAATTGTGAGTGGGCCCGTTACAAAAGCTTCTTTAACGTTTAACTTTAATCAGTAATTTATTCCCGCATTAGTTGCCGTTTTAATGCACTCTTTCCTTGTCTTTATTATTTCCTTTAGATTTTGGTTTTCTTGTCCAAAGGGTATTGTACCGAGTCTTATCAAAAGGTGAATGAAAAACGTCCAATCAGTATCAAGATGTGCGCCTACGTCTGAATGTTAAAATGCAATCCAGATTTTGTTTGTTTGCACGTATCTAAATGCAGATTGAACGTACAGATAAGATTAGGATAAGATCAGTTCAAAGAACTGTGGACAAAATTCAAATCCCATTTTAAAAAGCTGCTCCGAAGGAATCAACATTAAACGAAAGTGTGAAAAATCTGAGGTAACAGAATATTTGGGATTTTACTATAACCGTTCGATCAGAATCCGGAAAAAATAATCCGGCCTGAGGTGGAATGCAAGCTCCACCTTAATTTTCGTGACAATGTAAATTGGACGGTCCTGATCTAAACTCATAATTTCTGTTACCTCAGGTGATCAGAATATCACGAAAACCACTTCAGTCCAAAAATCCCTCTTCCCTCGGGATTTCTCTCTCCTCTGCTCCTCCCTGTGCTCTCGCTTCTCTCTGCCTCCTCTCCCTTCTCTCTCTTAAGCGAGAGCAAGTGCATTTCTAACCTTCACATTATGCCATGAAACCTTCACATTCATCACAACTATGTCTCCTCTACCTTCTCCTCCTCTCTATACACTTGCTATACGCAACCGGAGCAACTACGACACGTGGCGTTCAGTCGGAGATTGACGCTTTGACAGCTTTCAGAGAAGCCATACATGACCCAACGGCGGCGCTGTCTACTTGGGACCCATCTGCCTCCTCTGCCCCTTGCTCCTGGCGTGGGATCGTCTGCTCTGACGATGGACACGTGGTGGAACTCCTCCTCCCTCGACTCAGCCTCTCAGGTCGTATCTCTGATCGAATCTCCGACCTCTCTTTTGTAGAAAAGATTAGTCTTTTTGAGAACTCCTTCACTGGACCCCTCCCGTTTTCGGTTTCTCGCCTTCCTCGCCTCACTTCCCTTCTTCTCCAGTTTAACATTTTCACTGGACCCATCCCTTCCTCCTTTTCCCCTCAGCTCCGTTACCTCGACCTCTCATCCAATGCTTTAACTGGAGAGATACCAACCAATCTCTCCAGTTTTGTTCCTGGTCTCCAGTCGTTAAACCTCTCCTCTAACCGGCTTCGAGGCACCATTCCACCATCCCTGGGATTACTCCAAAACCTTCATGACTTGTTGCTAGACTGGAACCTTCTAGAAGGCACCATACCTGCTGCCATTGCCAATTGTTCCTCTCTTAACCACCTCAGTATACAAGGGAACAAACTGAGAGGCATTCTTCCAGCTGCAATTCCATTGATTCCCTCTCTACAGATTCTCAGTCTCAGCCATAACCAATTCTCAGGCTCTATACCAGAAACCATATTTCAACCTGTGACAAACTCCTCTCTACGTATTGTACAGCTTGCCTACAATGCATTTACCGACTTACCAGTAACCGGGTCTGTCAGTTTGACACTTCAGGTTCTTGAATTAGAGGAGAATAAAATATCGGGTCCGTTTCCTGCATGGTTAGCTAGCGGTTCTGGGTTAACTGTTGTTGATATCTCTGGAAACAATTTCTCTGGTGTAATTTCACCGCAATTGGGGCAGTTAACTGCACTCGAAGAGCTCAAGCTAGGGCGAAACTCATTCTCTGGTTCAATCCCAATTGAAATTACAAAATGCCGTGCTCTTCAGATTCTTGAACTTGAAAAGAATCACTTTTCTGGTGAGATACCAGTAGCTATAGGACGTTTGAATTCACTGAGAAATATCTATTTTGAGGAGAATAATTTGTCAGGGGAGATTCCAGTTAGTTTGGGTAACCTCTCTAGGTTGGAAACACTCTCCCTTGGCCAAAACTGCCTCACCGGCTTTCTCCCTGACGAATTGTCCCGGCTTAGCAACCTAACATTTTTAGATGCCAGTGGTAATAACTTAAGTGGTAGAATACCTGATAGCATTGGAAATCTTATGGCATTGCAAATTTTGAATTTGAGTAGCAACAGCTTCTCTGGCCAAATTCCCGTATCGATCGGTTCCCTTACAAATTTGCGGGTTCTCGATCTCTCTGAGCAAAAAAACCTGTCAGGAAGCCTCCCTGAGGAGCTTTTCAGTTTGCCAAACCTTCAATATATATCACTTGCCAGCAACTCTTTTTCTGGTGATTTGCCCGAGGGGTTCAGTAGCCTCTGGAGTTTGCGGCAACTCAACCTCAGGGGAAATTCCTTCTCAGGTTCAATTCCTGCTACCTATGGCTACCTTGAGGTGCTCTCGGTTCTCTCTCTTGCCAATAATAGAATAGCTGGTGAAATACCACCCGAGCTGGCCAATCTCTCCAACCTTACCGTGCTTGAATTACGCGAAAATCAGTTATCGGGCTCCATTCCAGCAGGCCTCTCTCACCTTGCCTTTTTAGAGGTGCTTGACCTGGGTGAAAATTCTCTTTCAGGTGAAATCCCGCAGGAGATCTCCAATTGCTCTTCACTTGTTGCGCTAAAACTGGACGGTAACCGTCTAACTGGAGAGATACCATCATCTCTCTCTAACCTGTCCAAGATGCAAATCCTCGACCTCTCTTCAAATAACCTCAATGGTTCCATTCCATCTCTACTCGCTCAGATCCCTGGCTTAACATCATTTAATGTGTCAAACAATGAACTCGGTGGTGAAATACCGAAATTAGTTGGGTCCCGTTTCAGGGTTGCATCAGCTTTTTCTGGTAATCCAAAGCTCTGTGGGTCACCACTTGAGACCGAGTGTGATGACTCTAAAAAACAGCAAAGAAGAAAGAAAATAGAGCGAATTGCTCTCTTTATCGGTGTAGCAACAGCAGCATTACTTCTTGTGATTTTGGTTTGCTGCTGCTGTGCTATTACTCTATTGAGATGGAGGCGGCGGTTCCTTGAAACCCAAAATGGGGTGAAGAAGCATAGAAGCCCGGGAAGGGGAAGTGGGTCCAGCACAGGAACCGAGGCCGGGTCCCGGTTACCAACTAAGCTGATCATGTTTAACAGCCGCCTAACTTATGCCGATACGGTTGAGGCGACACGACAGTTTGACGAGGAAAATGTGCTGAGCAGGGGCCGACATGGGCTGGTTTTCAAGGCATGCTACTCTGATGGAACTGTTCTATCCATTCTTCGACTCCCTTCCACCTCGTCAGATGGTGCAGTTGTGGTTGAAGAGGGGGCATTTAGGAAAGAGGCTGAGTCTCTAGGGAAAGTGAAGCACCGTAACCTAACTGTGCTTCGAGGGTACTACGCGGGCCCCCCACCAGATGTTCGATTGCTGATCTACGACTACATGCCAAATGGTAATCTTGCTACATTGCTACAGGAAGCCTCACACCATGACGGTCACATTCTCAATTGGCCAATGCGTCACTTGATTGCACTTGGTGTCTCCCGAGGGCTTGCGTTTTTGCATCAGTCGGGTGTAATTCATGGGGACGTGAAGCCGCAAAGTGTTTTGTTTGATGCAGATTTCGAGCCCCACTTGTCGGATTTCGGCCTTGAACCAATAGTAGTCACTGCAGGGGCCGCTGCTGCTGCAGCAGCGACATCCACATCATCGGCACCGGTGGGGTCATTGGGTTACGTGGCACCAGATGCTGTCGCGGCGGGGCAAGCAACTAAGGAAGGTGATGTGTACAGTTTTGGGATTGTGCTATTGGAGTTGTTAACGGGTAAGAGACCCGGTATGTTTGAAGGTGAAGAGGAGGATATAGTCAAGTGGGTGAAGCGGCAGTTGCAAACAGGGCAAGTTGCGGAGTTATTGGAGCCGGGTTTGCTTGAGTTGGATCCGGAGTCTTCTGAGTGGGAGGAATTTTTGCTCGGTGTGAAAGTAGGTTTGTTGTGCACGGCACCCGATCCACTAGAACGACCAGCTATGACAGATGTGGTATTCATGCTCGAAGGCTGCCGTGTGGGGCCCGACATTCCTTCCTCTGCTGACCCCACCTCCCACCACTCCCCTGCTTGAAAGTTTCTCTTGTTGAAAAGGTAGGTAGCTGTTGATTTTCCCTCCAAATTTTCTTGCAGTTGAAAAGATAGATTTGTACTAATTTTCACATTTTGAATTTTTCAGCTCCTTTTATTGTACTGGTCCTTCTTTGAGATTCTGACTGATTGTCGGTGATACTGGTATCAGGTACTGAATAACTGATGTATTCTTGCTGATTCAGTTTTGATTTTTTTTTTTCCTTATTGATGCTGTTTCTGTTTAGTACGTGTGGGATTATGCTGGTACATGTACATTACATTTTTTAGGAGATGACTGTTACTTAGTTAAATCTGTATTGTTTTAGATAAAATTCTCTTTGGTATAATGTAAAACTAGAAAAGATTCAAGAAAATGCTAAGAATAACTAAGCATTTACTATAAATAAAAATTATTTTGTTTCGTCTTATAAGAAAATGTACCTTGATAACAAATCATATTATTCTGTACAATCCATGTATTTATGTCTCTTTTCTCCATTTTTTCTCCACTTTTGTTCTTTGCTCAGGCACTTCCTTTCGACGGGCTCACTGTCAGTACTGTTTTTTCTTCTCACGGGCCCCAGTCAATAGCGAATCAATATCAGTTTGATATGCTTCAAGGGTATGTGTTGGAAAATTCAAAATATGTGCCACTTTTGTGCTAGTTTAGGTACTAACTACTAGAATGGCATTATTGTAACTTTTGAGCTAGTCTAGGTAGTACTAATTACTAGAAAGGCATTATTCTAGCATTTAATTCATGTTTGGACTATTTTGTAAAATTGTTGAGGATATTCAATGGGGCTGATTTGCTGTAAGGCTACAGGTACCGGTATTTGGTGTAGAAGAAGCTCTACCAGTACTGGTACTTGGTTAGCATTTTAGTTCGTTTAAATTCCTTTTTGTAATCTCAAATTTTCTGAATAATCACCACTTGTGCTGTACTGGATTTAATTAAAAGGGGGAATTTCATGTATACCCCTCAAAAACCCCAAATTGTTCTATCAAAATAAGTTTTAATAGAAAAGCCAATAAATTGAATATATTTGTGAGTTTTTGAAGTTTAGAAGGGTTAGAGGGAAAATTCCTAATTTTGAGATTTTTGAGGGACATATATGAAATAACCCCTTATTAAAAGGATGGTATCTATTTGTTGAACCCCATCTAATCAGATCCCACATTTACATCCCTTCAGAAATGTATAATCACCCAAATTTTAGTAATATTTGTCCCACATTTATTAGTATCTGGCTATCTTTAGACATGTCTCATAAATGTCACTCAATATTAGACATCTGGTTTTGGTAATTACTAATTAATAAGTAGCAGTCTGGACTCTGGAGGAACAGTCACTGGTAAAACAACTCATTTGTCAGTTTTTCTCAATAAATTATCTGATACAACACATGGAGGATGTCAGAAGAGGCATTTTTTTTTTCCTTTTTGACATGTGGAGGTGGTCCCACTTCCCATCTAACGGCTATATACTCTACAAATCATTTTGTAATTATGCTGGGGCTCTAATACTATGGATAATATTCTTTTCTGATATGATATGATATGGCAAATAGAAATAATTGAGCATGCAGGATTGCAGGTGACCGTTTTATCAGACACAAATTTTATGTTATTGCACTTTATTTGTCAGATGCCCATAATAAATGTTGGAAGGAGAACAAGGTGGATCTTTGACTGAAACCAAAAATAATGAAAAAAAAGGTGTCTTTGTCAGGTTATGATTTTGTTTTCTTATTCAAATTTTTGGTTGGCAACATGATGGGGTTCATGATAAAGGTAATTCAGTGCCAAGTGTTACAGCAGTTAAACGCTCCGACAAATCAACTTGAGAGAGAAAAGATAATATTTTTTTTATACAATTTATGTATAATTTTTATTTTTCTAATAAAGAGTAAAATAGAAATTTTTTCAATTTAAAATGAGTTTCAATAGAAAAGATAATAAATTGAGTAAATTTGTGATTTTTTAAATTTAAAAGAATAAATTCATATCATTAATCTCAGAAAATAAAAATGTAATTTCGAGGTTTCTGAGGGATATGCATGACCTGTACTGCTGTTGTCCCTGTAATACAATTATTTATATTTTTATTACGAGTGCTTTATTTTCTAATTTGACTATTTGACCGTGTAACATGATATTGTGATGTGATAGATTGCGCATGAATCAGAGTGTCTGATACTCCAAACAAAATCTCCAACGTTTTCCAAAGTAGTTTAGTATAAAAATCTCAATGTTATTTAATTTTTATTTTCAGTACTAATATCTAAATATTTAAAACTCTGTTTATAACATTTTACAATGTCATTCGCAAGCATTAAAATTTTAAATCGGTATAGTTTTAACTCTTAACTAATTTTATTTTTAAGCCAAAAATGAAAAGATTCCTTTCACCCACTTTTTTATTTTTTATTTTTTCTCTGATTATTCTGATTCATTTTCTTGACGGCCTATGATGAATTTTGCGAATCTAAAAATATGAATATTTTTTATCTGATTTTCTCTTTCAAGTGAGATCTATGAAAAATAACTTTCGAGTTATATTTGTGTCGTAATTTTTTTTACCACTTTAAATCTTTGTGACTTTCATTTTTTTTAATTTTGCTTCAAAATAAATTAAATCTATGTTTACAAGCATATAAATCTCATTAATAACACTTTAAATCTCTAAAATAAAACATATAAATCTCATGAATAACACTTTAAATCTCTATAATAAAACATACAAACCTCATGTACACAGAATTGAAACCTCAACAATAACATTTCAAAGCATATAAATCTCAACAATAATACTGCATTTACAAAGCATATAAAACTCATGTATAAAGAATTAAAACCTCAACAATAACATTTGAAAGCATATAAACCTCAACAATAACATTGCATTTACAAAGTATATAAATCTCATGTACAAAGCCTTGAAAATTTTAATGGTTGTAGACTGAGATTTAAAAACTTGAAAATTTAAAGTGCTCATCAGTTTTACTTTAAAAAAATAAATGACTTTAAAATTACTCAAAAATATTTATTCATGAATCTTATTTGAAAGATAAAATCGAAAACATTCGTATTTTTAGATTCGTAAAATTCAACACGGATCCATCAAGAAAATAAATTATAATGATTCGAGAAAAAAATAAAAAAGAGTGAGTGAAATGAATCTTTTCGTTTTTGACTTAAAGACAAAAGTAATTAAGAGTTAAAACTATGCAGATTTAGAATTTTAATGCTTTTAGACAGAGGTTTACATACTTACGAGTGGCATTGTAAAATATTATAAACATAGTTTTAAATGTTTTGATATTAGCACTGGAAATGAAAGTTAGATAATATTGAATTTTTTTTTCTGTTAAGCTACTTGAGGAACGCGTTCGAGTATGATAGCTTGGGGTACCAGAACATTTCTCTATTGGGAGAAGTTAGTGATTCATACAATTTGAACCGTCGGATTACCAAACTCATCATATCTACTTCTATATGAATGTGACATCTAATTTAATATACTGAGGCCTTGACAGTTTGACTTCGTTGTCCTTGTTATTTTGATTCCAAAATAAATTTCGTTTTTTCACATTTCAACCGTGTCACATTCCACTGATTTTCTTGATACTATTCACAATTTTTAAGAAATTAAGCAATTTGAGAAAAAAAAAGAAACAAAAGAAACGAAGAATAAGAAACAAACAACTTAATTGATAATTTTATGGCAGGATAAAATTACAGATATTTCTTTCCTTTCAAGAAGTATACTACGTCGAGCTTGGACTAACAAAATCATGTAAAAAGTAAAAGTAACAAAATAAAAGGTAATGTAACTAGAATCTGTATTAACCCAGGTACCTGAGGTGCAAGCAGAAAATCTGGATCGTTCTTTTGGATTGACACAAATCTCAAAGTAAACTCTCTACAGTCATAATAGAGACCGAATTGTGTTGGATATAGATGAAATTAATCTGAACCGTTCATTTTTTAAAATTATAGCTCAGGGACTGATGGAACTATCATGTTTCGGAAGCTATTCCTTTTATTTAGGGTGTTGGCCCATATTCACTTTCTATTAAGAATTATTGTCAGCCCACAACACAGACTCTTTCTTCGGCCCATCTATATCAATTCTTCAGCTTCCTTAATTAAAATAATTTCTTATCTTCTTCCTTCAACAGCACAACAGTACTGACACACCGTTTGATCCAACCAATTAGATGTCAGGTGTAATTTATTCGAACCCCACTTAAGGAGGAGTGTTGAGAAATAAGAATGATAGCCTCAGTATATTCATCATAGGCTGTAAATAGGAAACAAATAAAGGCTAGCATTCATGGTACAGCTGTCAAAGCTATACTTGCTACCTAGCTTGTAATTACTAATTAGGATGTAATTAGGCAAAGTATATATCCAGCAATTGTAATTTAGGAAACATCTCAAATGGCTAGTAGGATTAGGGTATAAAACATCATGTACAGAGAGCTTGTAAGAATCAGAATATTAGCAATAGAACTAATTATTCATCATATTCTCTTTTTCCTCAAATTCATCAATTCTCAACAAAACCTGTTTGCTTTATATAAGACGAAACCAGCCTGTTGCACGCACAAACTGGAAAAAATTACAACAAACAGAAAATTATTGAAGGGATACTAGGTTTCGCTTCAAAGTACAAAAGTAAAACTGAAAATAGAGAAAGAGAACAGTCAATTTTTTAACGTGGTATCTCCCGAAGGAACTAATCCACGGGTCTAAACACCTCTCCAAGAGGTGGCTCAGTCGGCCAACCCAAGCAATAATTTCACTATTCCATTATTCATTCCTTCTCGGCGGAGCAGCCGCTACGTATGTACATAGCTATTACAATTTTTTTTTTCTTCATAGATCTAAGCTTTTAGGTCTTTTGCTATTTTTTTTTTTTTTTTTTCCATTTTACAAGTTAAAATAAGGACAAAATCCAGCATTATATATATGACGATCCAAGCAATCTGCAAAAGCAGTTTTAAATTATAGTTAGAAACTTCAGATATATAAAATAATATTACATAAGAGATGGGTTACGGTGAGTTGCAAAGTAAAACACATTTCTACTTCACGCCGTATTTTTATTTTTAAAGTCCAAATGACTGATTCGAACCGTTAGATGTTTAATTCATGTTGAAATGTACTTGGAGACCAATTTTTTTTTTTTTTGAATTTGTTTACTATTTATTAAGTATTTTTTAAAATTGTTGTTTTGCTGTGAACAGTAAAAAACAATAAAATTTCCTGGACCATCAGATCAGCGACTTTCAAAATTGCTTAATAAATAGTAAAAAAATTTCAAAAAATGTAAAATTTGGTCTCTAAGCACATTTCAATATGGAGAACAAGATGAACGGTTAGGATCGACGTTTTGAAATTTAAAATCACAAAATATGAGTATGAAGTAAAATAGTCGCTTTACTTCGCAACTCACCGTAGGCCGTAGCCCATCTCTTACAGTAATGAGTGAGGCTATGGTAATATACATATTACATAACAGTTCTTGCTATAAACTCATATCTATGTTTTTTAAGTCCAAACAATTAATCTGAACCATTGAAAATGATCTTCATATGAAAATGTACTTGCAAATTAAATTTTACATTTTCAAAAAAATTTACTACATTTTTTAAATAGATAGACAATTAGTTGATTTGTAAATTCTGGGCTATCCAAAATCAGTAATTTTCAACCTATGTAAAAAAATATATATAATTTGGTATGCAAGTACATTTTCATATAGGAAACATGTTTAACAGGTCGGATCGACCTTTTGAATTAAAAAAAAAATAGAGATATGAATCCATAGCAAGGGTTGGTTTGTAATATGCATATATACCATGGCCTCACTCTACTTTTTTACAGTTCAACCTTAAGCATTTGTAAAACCATCAGAGTATAAAAGAATCTCAGTGCTGTAATTGGAACTTCTTGTTTCTCAGATACAGTGGTACATACTTTCCAAACAGAAGGATAAGATTTGTACACCTGATAGCTTCAAAAAAAAGGATATGATTTGTAATAGTCCTCACTTGACAATGGAAATAGTTCGTACAATTCATAGCATGACCAGTACCAATGAAGAACCAAAACAAATGATTGGTATATATGTTAACATTAATGGTATTTATAAATGGAAAAGCAAAACAATTGAAGAGAGAAGACTCATACCTTGTCACCATCATCGTCAGTGTCGTGTTCATGATTTCATCAGGAGGTTGTGCATTTCTGCAAAGAGTATCTTTATAGAAGAAGAATGAATACAATATTTTATACTGCAACGCGTCTTTCCTGGGCATGCCGGATGACGTCTCTGTAATATGAATACTTTGTCAAGAATCAGTTGATTTGCATGTACATGTCTAACAGCTTGGATCGACAGTTTGAATTTTAAAAATAGAAATATGAATCCATAGCACAGGTGATTAGTAATATGCATATACCATATGCTCACTCTACAGTAATAATCAAACATAAGAAAGAAAGTTCAATTGCTATTTACAGTTCCACCTTAAACCTTTGTAAAACCAACAGAGTATAAGAATCTCAGTGCTTGCTGGGACTAATACTTCAGCCCTAAAAAAGAATAAGGATAAGTGGTATGGACTTTTTGTTTCTCAGATATAGTGGTACAAACTAACATATACATGAATATATGCATGAATAAGAATCAATATTTGTCAAACATAAGGATAAGATTTGTAATAGTACTGACTTGACAATTGAAGGAGTTTGTACAATGCATAGCATGACCAGTAACAATTGATAGGTATATATGTTAACATTAATGATATTTATAAATGAAAAAGAAAATGACTTGAAGAGAGAAGACTCATACCATTGTAAAGCCATAAAGTTCTAGCAACTCACGATAGCAACGATGCATATATAGCACTTTGAGGATTGTGGGAAGTTCTGGCAGCGACTGCAACTTTGAACAATCATTAATTGTTAATATGTTGACAGCAAAGAGGCTCCTTATTGGCTCTATAGAAAGAAGCAAGGGATCATCTATGTCAATCTCATCTACAAAGAGCTGAGGTTTTTCCTGAGTGTTTGGACTTGGTAGTTGTGGTTGGGTTGAAATCAATCTCTTCAATTCATTTGTTTTTCTTGAACATGCTGAGAACCAATTGTTGAACTCATCATTTCGATCTGATGTTTGCATGGTGCCATCCTCCTCCGTTTTTATCTCCTCATTTTCCAATGGTAATGAACGAGAAATTGCTCGAGTTAACTTGGGACAATCAGTAATTGTCAGATGTTCTATAGATGAGAGGCCAAGTAAGTTCTCTAGGGATGCCAATACCGGGCAATGTTCAAAGGTTAATTTTTTTAGTGTTTTCCATCTACTAAACACTTCTTTAGGAGGAAGACTTGTAATATTTGGACAGCCATATAAGATCAATTCTACAAGGGACTGAACATTTTCAAAAGCTTTTGGAAAAAATGTTTCTAAATTACCACATGAGGAAATAGTGAGCCTCTGTAATGCAGAAGGGAGAAAACATTCTTCCTGCACCACTATCTTTGGACATGCTATTATTTCCAATTCTTTTGGGGAAACAAATTTATTGAAACCTCCAGGTGGCAAGTTCACCTGTCCCTTCAACCAACATATTTTAAATCCATCATCCTTGCCCACATTAAAAGAAAACTCTAGTCGTGAAGTGAGCCTTCCTATATATATAGGAATGAGGTCTGACCCCAACACTACTGGTACAGTGAGAGGCTCCAGATTAAAAAACCTACCCCAGGTATTCCCATGTATTAGTTGATCAGTATCAATCCCATTGCAAATCATGGTCTCTAGAAGATAAAGCCTAGACACTGATTTTGGAACTGTATTTATTCCAGATGAACGAATATTTAAGTATCGGAGGTGCAACAATTTATTAACACATTCAGGAATTTCACTCAAGTTATTAGCAAACAATATTAAAAGTCGAAGTTTTTCCATTCCTTTCAGCATTTCAGTAACCAGTGAATCGGGTTGATGGGAATTAAAATTTAAAAAGAGTGCTCGTAAGTTTCTCAAACCAGAAATGCTCCTCCCACAGGAACTATCAATATTATGCACATACAAATGGCGAACTGTTTTTGGAATGGACTCAATTTCTTTTGAACTAGTTCTGAAGCATTCACCTTTAGAAACAAATATAGAAAGCTCATGTAGTAAATCATGCATCACATATTCATCTTTTCCAAAAGCATTTTCAAAAATTGATTTACTTACCATTTCATCAAAGTATTTGGACCCTACATCCTCTAGGCTTATTGTGCTATTAACGCTCGGGGCCACCATACCCAGAGCAATCCACATGTTAATTAAATCATCCTTACGAAAGATATGATGTTTGGGAAATATGCTACAAAATGAAAAGCATGGTTTCAAATATGGAGATAAATATTGATATGTTAATCTCAAAGCTGGTATAATATCATTATGTGTTTGCTCTAAGCTACATAACTCACTTTCTAATATATTTTTCCAATGTATCTCACTTAGATCGGAGCATAATATTCCTCCCACTGTCTTTGCTGCCAATGGGAACCCTTCTAGTTTTTTCACTATATTTCTTCCAATTTCCACCAACTCCTTATGGTAATTAGGGTCTTCACCCCCAAAAGCGCTCTCTTCGAAAAGATCCCACATATCCTTTTTATTCAAACCCTTCAAAATAATTAAATCCATCACATTAGGTCCAACCAATGGGGCAACTTTTTTCAATCGAGTCGTTAATAATATCATGCTCCCACTCTCTCCATGTTTTAAAGGAGCTACGAGTTTTTCCCATCCTAGTTTATCATTTTCATTCCAGACATCATCAAAAACAACCAAAAACCTCATAGACTTTAATTTCTCTGTAAGTTTTGTTTGAATCAAATCAAAACTCTTAAAATCTGCTTTTGTCTCAAAAGCAGCTTCATACAACTTCTCTGTAAGCAATTCCACATCAAAGTTGTTAGAAATACAAACCCACATTCTCAATTTAAAATGTTTTACCACGGTTGGATCATTATACACAAGTTGAGCAAGAGTAGTCTTGCCAACCCCACCGATCCCTATAATGGGCAATACTGCAAAAAAATTTCCCTTAGGTTTGGAAACAGGGTTCAACAACTTATTAATGATATCCTTCTTCTCTTCCTCCCGACCAAATACACAAGTTCTCACATTCAATACTGAACTAGTTTTACGGTTACTAATGGCCGATTTAACCACCTCCTTTTGAATCTTGTTCAAGCTTTGCACAAGCATGTAAAACTCAACGATGTCAGCAGCAACCTCATCTATTTCCTTCACAACCTTCTTCAACCTCTTTAAAAAGGGATCTGCCTCGATCGCACGTTGAAAATAAATTTTAAAACTAGTAATAGCCTTGTCTACCTTGTTTTTCTTAGCTTGTAGTGCTCTTTCCTTCTCATAGTTGTACTTTATCTCGTCCATCACATCATCAGCTTGGTCGGCAGCTTCCCTGAGCTGCCATAGCCACTTCTCCAGCGCCGGATTCTCCTCTCTGATCAACCCCTGGTCTACAGCTTTCACAACCGCTTCGATCTTTGGCAGGGCCTTCTGAAGCCGTTTCAACTCGTCCTTCAGCCCCAGTTGCATCTTCTTTTGGTCCTTGGCATACTCGATGAGCTCGTTAATCAGCTTGGAGATGATCGTGCTCGCAAACCAGCCACCGACAATAAGTCCGACTGCCATTGAGATCTCAGAATTTCAAAGAGCAATGAGAGAGCAATAACAATTTTGGTACCCTGGTGCAGAAAGTTGGTGAAGAATAATTAGGCAACAAAGTGCTTGCTTTAATTCATTAATTTTCAGGTCAAGTCAAGTTGGTACGGTGCTATTATTATATATTTTTTTAATAAAAATCCGCAACATGCTAGTTGCTAGAATTGAGAATTTTTTATTTGTAGAAAATATTATAACATAAGAGATGGAAAGAGAAAATAGTATCTCAATTTTTTATGCATATATATAAGGATAGGATGTGATCGGTAAAAATTCCAACCGATTCATATTTTTTTTATTTTTTTGCGCTGTTGTTGGTTTGAATGAGAAGATTGAAGAAATATTTAAAAAAATATTATTAAATAATAAAGAAAAATAGATGAAGTATATTATAATTGGAATCAATGATTTGAATTCAAACATCTTTTTACTAGCAACACAACAATTAAGCAACAATATATTGAAATTGGCCACAAAAAAATTCTGTCCAAAAAATGGAGGTGGAAGAGAAAGGGAGAAAGAGGAAAGAAACAAAGATTGTCAGAAATGGTAATTATAGTTAAAATAGAAAATTAATTAGTTAGTTGGAAAATGAAGTGAAAGATAAATAGATGGGAGAAATTATAATTACCCTAAATTTTGTGGGTCGATAGAGGAAAGGACTTATAGTAATCTCAAACTTTAGAAGTGCCTTCTGGTTTGGCAACAAATTAAAAAAATGCGCTCACATGACTATCACTAATTAATTAATTATTAATTAATTTATCATGTGATATATAGATTTCCTCTGGCCAGATTGTACAACACAGTTTGTGGTAGAGATGAAAACTGGAAGTTGTACTTTTGAACAATGTTAATTCGGATTAGATTTCTTACTTCAAACTAAGATAGATTAAAATAATTACGTTTGTTTGGAGTTTGGTGGAATAAGCTCATAAAAAGAGAGAAAATTACAACACTGTATTACTCTACTTGTGTGACTCACAAGTAGAGTAAGTTACTCCACCAAGATATATGAAATAAATCAATTTAGATTAACTCAAATATTACTCTATCTTACTTTTTTTAATTTATTTCTCGTTTGACTTCTTAAAAAAGAAGTAGAGAGTTTACTCCACTACTTCACAATCAAACATGACCATTGTTCACCACTACATGCATGCTACAAGCTAGGATAATGTAACCTCTCCAACTCCAATTATAGACGGTAGGTGGTGGGAATTGACAACCCACCCACTCACCCAATTTGGAGCCTACCCTCCAAAACCTACAGACCTTTTTTTTTTTTTTATGATATGACCATTACAATGGTCGACAAGGACTAATTTAAATAAAGAAGAAAACCTTATTCGCCTGCCCTTCTAAATTCTTTCTCAAATATAACATACTTTCCCTCAAATTGCTCGCTTATCTCCCTTGGTTCTCTCATATTGCCTCCTATTCGTTACAATTACCATCCATTCTATATCCACTATGTTCAATATGTAATTATTTATTACCTACGGCGTTATCTATCAAAAAAAAGAAATTGTAATTATTTATCCACTAGGTACAATATGTAATAATTTATCACTAGGTTCAATATATGTAATTATTTATCACTAGGTTCAATGTGTAATTTGGGCCGTTGTTTAGCTGTCTTTAGAGTGAGTTCCATCGCTTAGTATTTGGGCCATGATTTGGGTTGGGATTGTTTATTTATAGATTAAACAGTCAAGTATTCCTACTTGGATCAAAGCAGCAGGAATTATCTTTGTATCGTCAGTTTTCTTTACTGCACAAGGGCAAAATGAAAGAAAAGTCTGTGGTTTAATATGTGAAGACTCTTACCAGGTTAATAGCACTGTATATTTGTAACATTGTGCATGTTATTACATATACATGTCACGTACTATGTCATTTATTGTTAAATTAGATTTTTTTTTTTTTAAATTGAATAAGTTACTAAACTACACTCATAATAACTCAATTGACTGATATTTTTAAATAGTCAATAGAACCAGCCTTTGATTTAGTGGGTTTTTTTTTTTGCGTGATTTATGCCCGTAAGTGCTTGCATTCAGTTACATTTTTACTCATCTAACTCCTGATTTCTAAACATAGAATATGAAAATCCTGTACAATTCCATCCCTCAACTCTTCTGAATCTAGCCAGATAGTCTGCCATGTCGTTTTGACATCTCCTGACATGATGACATGTGTATGTGGCATGTCCGAGTTCAAACAGTCAGACCTGATCGCCAAGGGTCCTGCAAACCAGCATGATCTTGCAAAACTGCACAAAAAAGCATATGGTTAGTGTCTTCTTCCTCGAGCACGCATACATCACACATTCCATTCCTTCTAGACAACTGGGATGCTTTAATTTTTCCAAAGGCAGTCCACCATGAACTATTTTCCATAGAAAGATTCTTATTCTTGGCTGAACATGACCTTTCGTCCAAACTATGTGCCACACTTCCTTTGGTACGGACCCTGCACCTGGTATCAGGCCCCTGTTTTGCATTGCTTCATCTCTCAGATGGTGATATGCTTTCTTAACCGAGTACTTGCCATTAGTTGAGAGCTTAAAAATTAAAAATGAGATTGTCCTCTCCTGCATCCTTCCTTGGGGGCGCCACATTAGTTAGAACTTTCATACATGCTTGATATCCAAACATCTGATTAAGAACATTAACATCCCAGCAACCCGAGTTCTCAAATGCACCAGCTCCTTCACAGCCTTTGGTTGCATTACCCTCATCTGAATGCTATCGATCTAAAATTAACCACCACTTGAAACCACGGTGAACATAGATTTTGCACTTCTCTCCATTGCCAATTTTCCAATGAACTAGGGGCAGCAGCCTTTCTCGAAGTTTCATTATGCTTCTCCAAAAAACCGTACACCTATACAGAGTTTAGCAAATTTTCCTTGTTTCTTCTTTAGTTGCCGCTCCAAAGGGCAACAAGTCATCAGCATAGATACAATCTGTGAGAGGAGGTGCTGGTGGGGTCAATTTAACCCCCTTCGGATGCCCCAATAAGTTGGATTAATTTGTGAGTTTATGAAATTTAGAAGTGTAAATATAATATTATGAATTTACAAGGAGAAATATACAATTTTTAAAAAATTTGAAGGGTATATGCGAAAATTTCAGTGGGCTTGTGCGGGCCGAAGTAATGAGCAATGGGCCATGCCTTCCCTTAGTAATATACAAACAATTAAACTATATCATGAGAGAAAGATACTGGCCTGTGGCTGGGCCTCAAGAGATGAATTTGTTTACAGAGATGATTTGTTCATCTAATCATCTCTCTCTATTTATTCTTAATTTACTGATTGATGATCAGTTCAGTTTGAACGATGTATTATTTTAATGAATTCATTTTCCAACAATTGATAGATTGACTTTAATACAAAACGAACTCAAATATAAACAATTTGAAACATAAATAAATGTTTGACTTATTGAGGAGATCAAGTTAACAGTATAAACTACAAAGTCATAATTTAAGACTGATTCGATAATTTTTGAAGTTAAGCTCATAGTCTCATGATACTACCTTTAGTTTTACTAATTATATCGTTAAAACTAGTCTAATGCACATTATCGAAGTTACTAACAAAAAAATGAATGGGAGCTGGGCTAACTGTCACCTAGAGTGATGACCCGTTACAAACTAACATAACATATCCGAGATCCTGGGACGCGAATCTACTGAAATTCCAAAGAGAATTTCAGGATTCCTGCAATCCCTATCTCTCTCGCTCCTCTCTCTTCTTTCTCTCTCATCAAAGAGTTAATGAGAGAGAAAGAAGAGAGGAGAATTGCAGGAACTCTGAAATTCTCTTTTGGAATTTCAGCCGATCTGAATTCGAGATCCTCAGGTACAAATTCATATTCTGTCTTAACATACTGTTTAAGTATAGATCTGTGCCATTCGTTATGTATTAGCACTAATCTTAAAATATCTCTTGCAATATTACAGGTGTAAATTGAACGTCCAAAGCTAAACTCAAACAGTGCGTTAATATGCATGATATGGACTCTAGCTACGAAACTTTTTTAAATGGTTATAAATGGCTATAAATTTATCACAACAGCAGATAACTTTAAATTATATTCTTAACACATACTAATTTATATAGAAGGAAATTCAATAGGATATATCAAATATTGTTATATTTGTTTTTTTTTTCTGAAAATACATTAAGTGTGCTTTGAGTGCGCTTGTTGATATTTTTAATTAATTTGGATGATATTGGAAGAAAATCAAATTAGATCATAACTTGAAACATAAAAATAATTCACAATAGCTAGACTAAATATAAAAAAGTATAAAAAACTCCAATTAGTGTAATAAAAATAAGAAATATCAAATTTAATATACAAATTATTACCTATTTTTGCTTAATTAATTTAGTCATACATAATATTATCTTTCCACTTAAATGAGTATCCTCTTAATACATGATATCACAATTTATAACTTGGTTAATTAGATAGTTTATCAATTATGTGCAACTCTCATATACTATAAATAAATGTATTGCAGATTAATCTATCTAAATTTTAATCATTGATTAAATAATTATAAGCTATTGTAGAAAAACTAATAACAAAATATTGTATTGGCTGAATATGATACATACAACTACCTGATCTTAATTTTAAGTACTTATTTAAGTGATTTTAAATAATTATTTTTGTATAACATATTTAATTGTTATTTGTTTGTGATTTTAATATTAATGGTTATTCTCCAATATCTTCATCGTTTATTATTATTATTATTTTATTTTTCGATCTCATACAGTATTTTAGTATTTTCACATTTTACATTTCAAGATTATTCAAACTGTGATAATTTAAAGATGATTGCTACACAGCTAGATGGCTGATATTTTATAAAGGGATATATATCATGTCGAACTTGTCATCAATCATGATAACTTTGCTTGTATAAGTGCGATTATACATGATACAACTAACTTTTCATGCAGTTGAAACAAGTTTGTCACCCAAACTGTGTTGCATTTTTGTTTTTATTGAAGAAAAAAAATGTATAAGTTAAGCCTTCAGATTTTATTAATAAAGATAGTTATGTTGCATTTGCTGGTACGTAGCAAGTATTTTTAAAAATGTTCATTTTTCAAATAAAACCTCCAATCACATTTCGCCGAACCTAACATGAATTTTTTTTTACAAGCTCTAAAGCCTCCCTTTTAGGAGTAGAGATGACAACGAGCTGGGTCCATCTCGTAATCAATTCGTTTAATTATCGAGTGAGCTGGTTCAAATTGACTTTAGAGGTCTGTACTAAAATCTAAGTTTGTAATCATAACGAACTAGCTCACGAGCTCTCAATCACATTTCGTCGAACCTAATATTGATTTATTTTACAAGCTCTATAACCTTCCTTTTAGGAGACAAACAAAGTAAAGGAGTTAAAAAAAAAATTATGAAAGATTCATGCGATATGCATTTTACTACATGTCCCATTTTAATGGGTTTTTCATATTGTGGACTAAAATAAGCTATGGAGGCCCTAAAAGAACTTTTATATTTTTATTGTGTGTATATTTGAAGGCTAAAAAGTTTCAATATATTGGGCCCACTGATGCTGCTACTAAATTATTGATGATAAACTTAATAAAGTTTATTAATGTTCCGAATGTATCATGATTCTTCTCCTTTAACTTAAACATCCAAAAAATTCAATGCTTGATGTTTAAAATTATCCTCATATTTTCTTTAATGTTTTTTCTTTTAAAATTATTTTTTAAATTATTGACTCCTTAATCTACAAAGCCCCTATTTTTAATGATCTAGTCATTAGTTCCTAATTATTCCATACAAAGTTAAATTAAAATTAGTTACAAAAAAAGTTTATGAAAACTAGATATGTAGTGATTCAAGTAATGTATAACAAGTTAAGGGCAATATAATATATTTTATTTTGTTTTACTCTTGATTTCAATAATTGGATGCTATTTGCAAACAACCGCTTGATTAATTACAACATGAAGTTGTTTAATCGGTTTTGTTGGTATATAAATTAATTTGGTAGATGTGGTTAATTCATTTAACAAATTAATCTGCATTATGTTTCTACTTTCTAATCATCATCTTTCTTCTGTTTAACTATTTTTCTTGTTTGGACAAATTTCGTGTATACTCTTGAAAAAACTTTAAGCTATGTATTTGTTCCCTTAAAATTCATAATATTGTAATTTTCCTTCTATATTTTAAAAACTAATTTAATTTATTCATTTTAATATAAACAAAATTGAATAAATTTCTTAGTTTATGAAATTTAGAAGTGTAAATATAATATTACGAATTTATAAGGGTAAATATATAATAAGAAATGTTTCACTTACAATATTTGAAAGTTACAACATCTTACAATAGTTTGATTTTAAAAATTTCAAAGTCCAAACAATCGATCCAAATATTAAACATGATCTCTATATTAAAATGTGCTTGAGATTGTTATAAAATAAATATGAACAAGCATAAAAAGAATAAACAAAATAGAGATGAAAAGATGACAATCTCTTTATTCATACATTTCTCATATATGTGTCCAATACAATATTACAAAGCCTCTATTTATAGGCTACAAATTGTAAATGAAAAACCATCTAAATAAATAGAGAAATAAATTTCAATTGTAGTGGCCATCAATTCCAATTGTAGTGCATGGAGTAGTGGGGATAGTGGAGAATGAATGTTGGGAGTTATAGACATCCACATTAATATTTTATTCATAACACTCCCCCTTGGATGTCCATTACATAAGAATATGCCTCATTAAAACCTTACTAGGAAAAACCCTATGGGATAAAAACCTAGTGAAGGAAAAAAAGTACAATATTCTTCTAAATATGCAACTACAGCCTTACCAAGAAAATCCAGTGGGAAAAACCATGGTTAAGGAAAATATAGTGCATATGAACTCCCCCTCATGACAACATCAGTCAAGATCTTTAATTCGGCGAACTCCAATATTACGAACTAGCTTTTCTAATATTGCAGTAGGGAGTGCCTTAGTGAATAAATCTGCTGGATTTTTTTCACTTGAATGGATTTGCTGAACATTAATAACATTATTCTTTTGGAGATCATGTGTGAAAAAAGAATTTTGGTGAAATATGTTTTGTTCTATCTCCTTTAATGTATCATTTCTTTCATTGAGCAATACATACAATATTATATTCATATATGATCGTCAGGATCATTTCTCTAAAATACAAGCTGCATGTCTGACAAATGTGTTGAATCACATATCTTAACCAAACATATACTCGACTTGCTTTTGTATATTGCTAAATTTTCTCATAGGTAGTGAAATATATGTTTAATTATATTGCAATATCTTCGCATGAGAGAAGAACTATATCTTGCTAATAAATTTACTATAAATGATATATCATGTATTGTATGTCCATCAAGATTAGTGTTCATATTGCACTAAGATATGGTGCTTCAGGACCAAATAGTTCTTCATCATTTTCTCGGGGTCTAAATGATTTTTATTCATATCTAATGATCTTACAACCATCGGAGTGCTTAATGAATATTATTTATCCATATAAAATTATTTCAGCACTCTTGCAATATAATTTTCTTGATGCATAGTAATATCATTTTTAAATGTTCAATTTGCAATCCAATGCAAAATTTTATTCTTCCGAAATCTTTTATCTCAAATTCTTCCTTTAAATAATTTATTCTTTTGGAAGTTCTTCAGGAGTTCCAATGATACTTGGATTGTCAATATAAACTGCAATTATAACAAAATTATTTCTATATCTTTTCATGAAAATACATGGACATGTCATATCAATCTTATATCCATGTTTCAATAAATATTTCACTTAAACGATTATAGCATATGCGTCCATATAGCTTTAATCGAAATAAAAATTTATTCAATTTAATTGAATAATGTTCTCGAGAACCTAAATTATATGCTTTAGGCATCTTAAATCTTTCAGAGATTTTCATATAAATATCATTATTAAGCAAGCCATTTAAATAGGCTATAACAATATCCATTAGGAGCAAATTAAGTCATTCATGGACTACCAGACTAATTATATATCAAAAAGTTGTTGCATCCACCACAGGTGAGTATATCTCAAAATTTCACATTTTCCATTTTATTTTCTTATAAATATTCATTTATATCATACTGGTTTTATACCTTGAGGTACAAGGACTACATGTGCAAAAACTTTTTATTTTTCAAGAGAGTTTACCTCTATCTCAATTGCACCTTTTTATTTTTGGCCAATCATTTCTTTTGTCGACATTCTTTAATAGACTTCTAGTCATGATTCTCAATATTTATTATGTTTAGCGCTATATTATATACACAAATATTATTGATATCAATTTCATCTTGGTTCCATCTTATTTCATTAATGACATAATTTATCGAGATCTCCTTATTTTCATGAATTTCAGATACCTGAGTTTCTGCTGGAACTCCAATATTACTTATAATTTTATTCTCTTTTGGAGTTTTATCTGAAATTATCATATCCTCCACTTGACCATTTTGATTCTTTGCTCCTTTTGTTTTTCGAGGACTTTTATATTTTTAATCTTTGGAACTGATTGTTTTTCCACGCTTCATGCGTGTTATAATTAGTCTGTCCAACAGGGACACCAACTTTAATTGGAGCATTAACAGCTGGTACATGTGATTTGGTCACTTTCTTTGAGTCTGTGAATGTGTCTGGCAATTGATTCACTAACTTTTTCAAATGAATTATCTTTGAACATTTAGTTCACATTATTTATTATGAGGATCAAAATAAGACAATCATAATTCATACTAATATTTTTTTTTCCAGCTGATAGTTTTCTCCCCCTAAAGTTGAGAATTTTTATTCATTAAAATCACAACCGACAAAATTAGCCATGAATAAATCTACCATCAATGGTTCTAGATACTCTATTATATATTAAGATTCCAATAAATTCTCAACTTTCCTTGATATCCCATTTTAGTGCATTGTGGTGGAGCCATTATAACATATTCCGCATATTCAAAAAATTATTATATGGAAAATATTAGGTATGTGACCAAAAATCAATTATAAGGGGAAGCTTTATAATAGCTAGTTGGCATGATGTGAATATCATATCTTCTTTTTATATACGAACATCAACAAGATGTTGGACATTAATTTCGATATTGTCTAGACGTATTTTCATAATTGAATTATGCTCTTTAATCAAATCTATTGAGCAAGTAATTTCGCAAACGCCAGGTTGCGATTTGATAATAAACATACATGTAACCATCTTATTGATGCATCAATTAAAATCATAAAATATTCAAATGGTTCACATGTTGGATATATTGTTCCACAAATATCATATTGTATACATTCTAGAAATAAGATCAACACAAAAAAAATTCATCAGATTAAAGAATCTTCTAGTTATTTGATGAATGTTCATAATAATTATCTATTATTTTTCGCATCACTTTGATCCGGAATGGTCCAACCGGTCATGCCAAACTATAAACATATTCTTGTATGTAAACTTCTGGTTTACAATAACATGTGTTTCAATTGCACTAATATATGTGTAGTACAAGTCAGAGAAAAACATATGCATTTTATTTTCAATATGCATTGTTTTTCATATATTCAGTATATTTTTTTCAATAGTTGTCTCAAATTTAAAGAATAAAATACATCATTAATATAAATTTGTATTTCTACATGAACAACAAAATAGCTCTTCTAGAGCTTTTAATCAATTTTTTTATATAAAAATAAATGAATACCATTTCAACAATAATCAATAATAAAAAGAATAAATAAGTAGTATTTAAAAAAAAATTAAACATAAATAAGCAAATTTTATCTTACATTTACCTTTTTCTTTATGCACTACAATCAATATAAATAATAAATAAGTATTAATTCATTTTTCAAAATAAAGAATGAATAACTTTTCATTTTTTATATTACAATTTTCCATAACAACATACAAGATAAATATTAAATTGCCACCTTATAATGTAATACCTCTAATGAAATAGATAATCTTCTTTAAGGCATTGTATTAATAGAAAATTAAATAATTTTTGAAAGTAAATCATCTCTTTTCAAATAATTTTGTATAAGTTTGATATACCTTTTTTATTTTTTTTTTCAAATAGTGAGGGCTCAATTTTTCATAAATGTCACCTATTTTATATATCTCTTTTTCATTATTCAAATAATGTCAAATCATTTGACTAAACTGAGTTTGTCCATAATAGTTCAATATAATGTTTTGACGTACTATAGGTACGTTGGCGTACGACAGGTACATGACTAATAATTGCATTAAGTTTCTTATTTGTTATTCTCTTCACTTTCTAATTATTTTCTCCACTTCTAGTGGTAATTCTTTTTGTTTATTTATTTTTCCACTTCTAGTGGAATGATGTACTTTTTTTTCATTATCACGTCCATATCTAATAGTTTGTCCCTCATATTATTTTCCACTTCAGGTGTAATTATTATTTTGTTCAACCAGAATAAGACATGTGGCTTCAATAATTTATTATAATTGAACTTCAGGTCAATTGATAAAATTGATGAAATAGCTTCAGGCCAATTTCATTAACATAATTTATTCATATGGCTTCAAGTCATTTCATTAACATAATATAATATAAAAGATAATGTATAGACTCGAAATATTTCTTGAACCTTCTTCGGGAAGAGTACATCAAAAAATTCCACATCATATAAATCTTATTGAAATCTTCTTCAAGAGATATATTGAAATATTCTCATATTAATTTTTGTAAGCCACATAAATCTTCTTCATGAAGATTACTTAAACAAATTATATTTCTTGAAATCTTTTTCATAAAGATTAAAATTTAAAAAAAAATGAACATCACATGAATTTTATTTAAATTTTCTTCAGGAAAATTTCTTAAAATCTTATTCGGAAAGATCAAAATTATAGAATTGTTCTTAAAATCTTCTTCCAGAAAATTGAATTATTGAAAAAAAATGAACATTTAAAAGTTGAATTATGGTGACAGAATGGCTTCGGACCAATTTTTAATAAATGTTAAAATTCAATAATATGATATCAATTAAATTGAATTTCTTAGAGGTGAATTGGCTTCGGGCCAATAATATGAATTGAAAAAGTTGATAAAATGGCTACAATGGCTTCGGGCCAATTGCTCAGTGCATTTCGTAATATATCTTGAAATCCTCTTCAAGAAGATTCAATTATTGAAGAAAAAAAATATGAACCACTATACAATATTTATACATTATATAAATCTTCTTCGGGAAGATTAAATAAAAAAATGCACTTCATATAAAATTCTATGAATCATACTAAACATCTCAAAATAAATATAAATAAATTGATAACTTATTTCATTTAGCAATTACTAGGAAGTATTATTTATATAAATGAAATTGAAATAAAAGTTATTAAAATTACCTCAAATCTTCAACTAGTAGAGCTCTCGTGCTGATAACGTGTTATAAAATAAATATGAACAAGCATAAAAAGAATAAACAAAATAGAGATGAAAAGATGACAATCTCTTTATTCATACATTTCTCATATATGTGTCCAATACAATATTACAAAGCCTCTATTTATAGGCTACAAATTGTAAATGAAAAACCATCTAAATAAATAGAGAAATAAATTTCAATTGTAGTGGCCATCAATTCCAATTGTAGTGCATGGAGTAGTGGGGATAGTGGAGAATGAATGTTGGAAGTTATGGACATCCACATTAATATTTTATTCATAACAGAGATCAATTTTTATATTTGTTATATTTTTTATATTTTTTTTACTATTTATTAAGTATTTTACAAAACTGATATTTTTCAGTGATCCATAATTATCTAAAAACAACAGTTTTGTAAAACACTTAATAAATAGTAAAGAAATTCACAAAATATAAAATTTGATCTCCAAGCACATTTTAATATATAGATATCATGTCTAATTGTTTGGATTGACTGTTTGAACTTTGAAAATCATAAAACCAAATTATTGTAAGATGTAGTAACTTTCAAATGTTGTAAGTGGATCCCTCCTTGCAATAATTTTGAAAGAGCGAGTCTATGGTACTATGCATAGCACGATTATGTTCTTAATATAGACTAATATTTTCGTTTTCAGAATTCTAACAGTCGATCTGAACCATTCACTATAATTTTCATATGAATATGTACTTACAAACTGAATTTTATATTTTTTTGAAACTTTTACTATTTTTAAAGGTAGATAGAAAATCACTGTTTTTAGATGATCCAAAATTTTCATATTAAGTGATTTTCTACCTATCTTAAAATATAGTAAACACATTTTAAAAAATATAAAATTTCATTCTGTAAATACATATTTATATGGAGATTATATTAAACTGTTCGAATCGACCATTAAATTTTGATAACAAAAATTTTAATTTCTATTACAGACCAATATGTAATATGCATAATACCATAGACTTTTTCTGAACTAATGTTTCAAGTGTATACGTGAAAAATTCAGTGGGCCTTGTGCGGGCCGAAGTAATGAGCAATGGGCCATACCTTCCCTTAGCAAAATACAAAAGAGAGATACCGCAATGTAATTTTGTTTGTCAGTGTTCCATTGCAATTCGATGCGGCGATCTCTCCTCTCGCTTTCCTGTTACCTCCATCGCCTCCATTTCTCTTCCTCTTCTTCTTCTTCTTCTTCCTCAATTCCCATTCTCTATTCCTTCCTCCAGCCTTCCATTTTCCCTCTTCGCCAACCTCAGCCCATCAAACCCACCTCCACTTCCTCTCCCACTCCTCCTCCTTCTCCTTCTCCTTCCCCACAAACCCAGGCCTCTCTCGAATCCTCTCTCCTCTCCTTTCTCCACTCCCACCAAACCGACGAAGCATGGCGCTGTTTCAAGTCCCTCTCTTCTCTCTCTCTCCTTCCTTCCTCCCCTTCCCTCTCCGACTCTCTCATTTCTCACCTCGCCTCCCTCTCGGACCGCCTTTCTCTCAAACGTGCCTTCGCTGCGGCTATCTACCTCCTCGAAAGATCTCCTCTTTCGGTCTCGATTGATACTTTCTCCGGTCTCTTTCGAGCCTTTGCTGGGAGTGATACTCTGCATCCTGCTCTTGCGCTGTTTCGTGCAATGTTGAAGAATCGGCGGTTCCCGGCTTTTACTATCTGGGGCCCGGTGGTGATTCAAATGGCTGAGAGGAATGATGCCGGTTTTCGCGCATTCTTGCCGGTTTTTGAGGATAATTGTAGAGTTGCGTTAGATGAGAGGATGGAGTGCATGAAACCTGATTTGGAGTTTTGCAATCGGGTTCTTGATGGGTGCTGTAAAATTCTAGGGTCGGTTTCTGATGCAGAGAAGGTGCTCGAGGTAATGTCTAGCTTGGATTTATTGCCTGATTTGAATAGTTTTGGATCTCTTGCGTATTTATATGCTTTAACTGGGAATGTGCAAAGAATTGATGAACTGCAGAAGTTACTGGATGCATTGCGGTATTCAAATAAAATGGTGTTTTTCACTAATTTGATTAGTGGGTATGTGAAATCGGGTGCATTTGAATTGGTTCCTTCAATAGTTCTTCGTGCAGTGCAAGAACAAAGAGAGGATGAGTCTAATATATTCAATCAAGACACTTACATTGAGATTGCTAATTGCTTTATAAACAATGGTAAAACCAAAGAATTAGCTTCTTTGATTATTCAAGCGCAAGAATTAGAGGCCTTTAGTAAATGCACGGTACCAGATCACTCAGTTGGTTATGGGTTAATGAGTGCATGTGTGGAGTTAGGTCATTTAGACAAGGCACACAACATGCTTGATGAAATGTCGGCACAGGGAGCTTCTATTGGTTTAGGTGTTTACTCTTGTATATTGAGAGCCTATTGTAAGGGACAAAGAACTGCTGAGGCCGCTCAGCTTGTGGCAGAGATAAATGCTGCCGGGCTCCAGTTAGACTCATCCGACTTTGATGCCCTGATCGATGCCTCCATGACTTGTCAAGATTTTCAATCGGCTTTCTCTCTCTTTAGAGAGATGAGAGAGGCAACCCTCCCTGACCTCAAAACAAGCTACCTAACCATTATGACCGGTTTAACCGAGAACAATCGGCCTGAACTCATGGCATCGTTTCTCGATTCAGTAGTAGATGACCCGAGAATCCAAATTGCAACCCATGATTGGAACTCAATCATACATGCATTTTGCAAAATTGGCCGGTTAGAAGATGCAAAGAGAACGTACCGAAGGATGGTTTCATTGAGATTTGAACCCAACAGTCAAACCTACTTGTCTTTGATAAATGGGTACACTTCGGCTGAGAAGTATTTTAATGTGTTAATGCTATGGACTGAGTTGAGGAGAAATGGAGGTGAATTTGACCGTGCTTTGATTGATGCATTCTTGAATGCATTGGTTAAAGGAGGGTTTTTTGATGCGGCGATGCAGGTGGTGGAGAAGGCGAATGAATTGAAGATTTTTGTAGATAAATGGAGGCACAAACAAGCATTCATGGAGAAACACAAGAAGTTGAGTGTGGCGAAATTGAGGAGAAAAAATTATCGGAAAATGGAGGCTCTTGTTGCTTTTAAGAATTGGGCTGGGTTTACTACATGAAAGTAAGTACTCTTTCATATCTACCCTACAAAAATGTAAAAACATGCTTTGTTATCACTGTGCAATTTATAATACTACGGGAGCTATTTAATAATGTAAATTAGGAAGCCATGTAAACTGATGAGGGTTTTTATTTGCAAAAAAATGCTTTGTTATCAGTATGTGATTTATAACACTATGATACCTATCCAATGTAAAGTAGGAAGCTAGTTTCTGGCTAGATTTTTTCAGAGAGAAATGAAAGGAAAAATAGTCGATTTATTTATGTTGTAGAAGAAGCTTTTTGGGGTCCAATCTGTGTATAAAGAAATGCAAAAGCTGCTTCTGTTTGTGAGAAAATCCTATTCAGTTGAAGTTATAAATCCTATTTTTGTCAGAAAATCCCATTCCTTTGAAATCATGTTTTTTTTTTTTCATTTTTTCTTTTTTTGCATTTGTTTGTTTTTTTGATGGGCCATTTGTGGAGGAACTTCAAATTAAACCCAAATTTCTAGAATAACCTCCTTGTGCAGCTGTGATAAATTTTACTAAACAATTAGTTTTGCACGTATGAACTTTTTTAATTATTAATTATTTATGATAGTAATGGTGCTTGTAATAAAAATTTGAAAGGAATTGAACTTGAATCACTTCCACAGGTCATGTCAGTAAAATTTATAATTGTTGCCTAATGACTACTTTGGTAGACATACATGTGCTTGTAAAACAAGAAAAATGTGAAATCTTGTTTGACTGAGCTGAATTTCTTTTCCAAAAATTATTTCAACAAATTTGGCTAACAAATGGTGAAAAGTAAATCTATGCAAGAATGAAAGAAAATTAAAACTAAATTTGACCTTTACTTTCTATATTTCTTCACTTTTGATTTTTGTCCTTTTTTCTGTGGTGATGATTTTAATCCATTTATGGAATATTTACATTTTCCTTTGCATACTTTTTTCCAAAAAAATTGTGAAGGGAAGGTGAAATATTTTTCAACTAATTAATTCAATAAAGTATAACTCGGTCATTATAAACAATGTAACTGCTCAAGTCAAATCAAGTATCTGTTAATAATACCAAATCATTGCAACATAGATTGAAAGCTCAGAGACTTGATGATACCAGTTATCACATATCTCCCTACTTCAGAATAACAAATCTTGAAAAACGCATATCTTTTGATTGTCAGTGACAATTGGAATACTCAAATGTGCATTTATAATATGAAATTCAAATTCCTGAAACGAGTAATACATTAAACAGTTCAGAGGCCTAAATTTAGTTGGATGGTCTAGAGCAGTGTTGTAAATGACGGTTTGCGGTTGTCGGACGGACAAAGTACCGCCAAATGATTTATCGGAAATAATCGGCCATAATTGGAAATAGTTAGAAAAATCTATAACAGTTTGATCACCGCCAACAACTAATCAGCCTAAACAAATATTTTTTACAACACTGGTCTAGAGCAAATCCAGGCCTTTAATTTCTTATAGGACACAGTCTTAACACTTAAATAATACATGCAAAGTTCCTTTATTATTGAAAAATTAAATGTTTCTTTGATCAATGAAGAACGGCTCTTAGCTGTTGGAAAAAGTTAGCTATTCAAGTGGCAATCATGTTCAAGCATATCCTGTAACTACGTACCCCGCGTACCGGACATACAATAAGCACAAAAAACACTTTTAACTATAGAGAAAAGTTTGTAAAATGATAGCATGGAGAATCAAATTATACTTCTGTGGCCAAATTGTGTTGTGGGGTAAATATATTAACAGAGCTAGTTTGACTTCACGCAACACACAAGTAATAGAGTTAAAATAGAAAAAAAAGAACTTTTGGGCTGTACGAAGCCAGACAAGCGCTATTAATATCATTCCAGTTGTGCTTGAAGATCTTCATGCAAAGAGAATTGTGCTTGAAGATCAGAAAAAGCATCAAGAATATTCTATTAAAAGTGCGTAATATATCAAGAAAGATTTTATACTAGAAAAGGAGAAGATCATCCTGCTAGTGGTAAAGGGCATCGAAATTTGGATTGACAAACTATGTTTCATAGCTTGGAATTTCTTCAAGCTTGTTCTAGAATCCATTCAAATGGAAGAATCTGAATGCTAAATAATAAAAGTTTATAGGTGTTTTGTTGGACAAATAGGAACCATACATTTTCAATTTTATGAAATTAATTATTGTTTGATAATGCATCAAGGGTAATAGAATACAGATGGTTACAAGTTCAAGTCGTTTGTTGCACGGTACAAAAATAAACCAAATAATAATTATTTCATTTTATAGGAATGAAACAATATTGGATCTCTTATTTAAACTTTGATTTTGGTGATTGTCAAGATTGTCAATTAATCATTTCCAATGGATATTTATCTCTTAATTAAGTCACCTATAAACAGAAAATAACTCCTGCCATTGACTCATTGAAAAATTACAAGGCATGAAGTTTTCTCATGTCAGTGAAATATTCATGTCTTTTGTGGAGGAGATCATGTCTGTTCAAACGAGTTTGTATCTTCTGAGATATCTCAAAATGTCAGTTTGTCTAAATCCCGGCCAATTATTTTTCGGTGCCTATTTGGAATGCAAGGGGCCAGTATTATTGTTCTTTGAGATTCGTGCAGAAAGGATTTTTTTTTTTTTTTTTTTCTTTTTGGGTTCTTTGCAGAAAGGATTTGAACAGTGCAGATATTCCACAGTTTAGCTCAAAAGTTGAGATATCTCATCCCTAATTCTGTGCAAACATTCTATCACTAGCAGTAGGTAGTCATGGACCATCCCTTGTCAATAAGTGCAGTACCTGATACTCTAAAGGTGCCTCGGAAAAGTAATTGATCCCCCCCCCCTCTCCCCCCCAACAACAAAAAAAAAAGAAGAAGAAGAAGAGAGAAAGCAACCAGATAATGTCTTGTTGCCAATTCCATGCTGGGTTAGTTTTGTAGACCCAATAACCCAATTCGATGGTACCCGATCTGATTGCAATTCATGCTTGACAGCACAAAACCCCTGTATAACCTATTGTGGCTACTTTTGCTTGAGGCAAAGGGTTTGCTTTGCAATTTCTTTACCAGTATACTGTTTTCAGTACATGTAGTTGCGTTCTTGGTCGTGGATATATTTCATAATCCAACCAAATGCTGGTATATCATATAATCGCCTTTGAGGATAGTTTATCATGCTGTGCAAGCTGGACTGAATGAAAACCATTCCTTTATTGATTGCTAGTGATTGAAAAATAGGCTAATCATGTGACATTGATCTGAGAATTTTTTTCCCTAGCATTGGGCTTGGAAAAAGAGAGCAGCAAAAGAGACGCAACACATCGATAAGTCTATCTATGATTCGCTTCAACTGGTACCTGCTTGCACGGAGGCCGTACCTGGGCTAGGTATCATTTGGGGGAGGCCAAAAGTTGAGAGGCATCTTCAGAAAAAAATAAAATAAAAAAATAACCTCTGATGCTGTTGGTATCATCAATTCCTTGAAGTACTAAAGTCCGTATCCTCTGAGATATCTTATAATTTCATTTTGGTGCCTATGCAGAATGCAGAGGGGCAGTATTATTATGCTTTGAGTCTTTGAGATTAGTGCATAAAGAATTTTAACAATCTAGACAGATCAACTCAAAGTTTGAGATATCTCAGGGGATGTGAATTCAAAGTACTAAACCTCTACATCTGAGTTGTATAGAACAGGGGACCGATTTTTATGTCTTTTTAATGAAATTGTAGTATATCTCATTTGTTAGTTACTCTAAATTTCAAATTTCAAATTTCAAAAAGAAATAATTTGATAAATGTATATATATAGTTCTGAATTGATGCTGTTAAATCTGTAAAATGTGTTCAATCATAGCTACACTTATGGCTTTAGTTTGATTAATTGACCTTGGTGTATTACAAAGAAAGGAAAGCATATTTCATCTCAACAAATATTAAAATAATATATAAAAAAGAAAGAAAAGTAAGATTCTATTATCTTGTAGTTTTATGTGGAATGTTGTCAAACATTTAAAAGATGCGTTTCTTTTTCATATAAATACCATTTAAACCTTTCTCATTTCTACACACACAAAACCTCCATAAACTCCAGCAATACTTGAAACAAATATATATTTTTTAACTCTCAATCTTGTTAGCAAAGTATGATAAGGGGAAGGGATCCATTAGCTGTCAGTCAGATAATAGGTGATGTGTTAGATCCCTTTAACCGATCTACTACAATGCAAATTCGTTACAATGATAAAGAGATCACGAATGGTACTGGTCTGAAGGCATCTCATGCTGCCAGTGCACCGAAGATTGAGATCGTTGGTTCAGATCAGAGGAAGCTGTACACACTTGTAAGTTAGTGGCAATTATCTTTATTGTGTATTCTGCTTTAGTTTCTCTTGTTAATTATCTAACTTGTACTCCCCTGATATTGTCTTATTATTTTTTATTCAATGAAATTTACATAATATGATTTCACCTGCTACCTTAAAAAATAAAAAAGAACCGTAATGATTTGTTGGGTCATGGTGGTTTTAGTGGGCTGCAAATCTAGGCCTAATTAGATCCAAAAGGGCTATTAAATGTGTAAACAAACTGAAGGTGAGAATATTCTCGCCTGAAATATTGAAGCAACTTGTCTATTTTTATTCTTGTTGTAATTGTTTTAGCACTTAACTATTAGTTTCTGATATCATTAACCTAATCATTATTAAAAGGTAATGGTTGATCCTGATTCTCCAAGTCCAAGCAATCCATGTAACAGGGAATATCTGAATTGGTATGTGTACTATTTTAATTTTGCTTGATATCTTAAATCTTGTAATATTTTTGTAGGACAAAATGAAAATGCGTCTTTCAATTTCTTGACATTCAAATGAATTACTAATTTGCTTTCCACAGATCATTTCTTACAATTAGTAAAATGTTTTAAATTGATAAACTATTGTTTTGTGATTGTATAGGTTGGTAACTGATATACCAGAAGCAACTGATGTATGTTTTGGTGGGTATTATTCATTTCTACTTTCATGCCTTCACATATCTATATAAGTGTAATACAAGTATACAACAGTGGAATCCAACAAAATAAAAAAAAAATTAAGAGCAGTTGATGCCATATTGAACTACAAATCGTACCAAGGATTATCATATATACTATCTTGTACCAGTACATCTATCAGACTGTAAGGTACCAAGCTAAAATCTTGGTACCAGTGGTACTTGGCAAGCTAAAAACTTGGTACCAGTACATCCAGAACCGTATAGGCATGAACTGGTTTGGTAACACCCCTTCTTCGGTCAGGTAAACTGCCACAACATCTCAACACGCATTCAAAGGTGTCAATGTCGGGCTTAAAACTTACCCAAAGCATCCTTTGGTACAAAAGGCCTCATCTAAGAAAGCAGCTTGGCCAAAACCAAATGCACAGGAGGGGGGTGTGGGGCCCTCAATAAGAAATGACCAACCTATTTTGTCATGCAGGTTGAGCAGTTGGACGGTTGTCAGCTGATCAACAACGCTCGAGATTTGTACAGTTTATGGGGCCCCACTAGATTACATTAGTCAGCGTGCAGAGGGACCTCAACCGGAAATCAAAATTCGATGGATGGCTGTGATCTTTCGAAAAGAACGCTTGACCAATGCATTATGGTGTGGGCCCACAAAAAAAATATGGTACCAGTGAAATGTTGTACCCTATAAGAGTTTATTGAAAACGTCCAGCGTGCTTAATGCCTTTGAAACCAACATTTTTTTTACAAATAACAAGTTTCAATATTACAAAATTTAACTAGCTTGTATGATCCTGCTTTTTTCAAAAACTAGCTAAGAGAGGATTTTTAAAGTAAAAGATTAGATATAATATGTTCTAGGCTAGATTATGATTTTAACTATTTCTTAATTACAAGTATAAGAAGATTTATTTTGAGCTAGGCTATAATAGGGTTACTAAAAGTAAAAAGAAGATTTTATTAAAAATTTCATCTGAGAATTAGCCATCAAGTGAATTTGAGATAAATTTGGACTAGGAATATATTAAGAAATGATTCAAAGATTGAATGAAATTTGCATTATACAAAAGGAAAAAAAAAATTGTTGTGTTACATAAAATAATTGCTGACAATATTAGTGTTTATAGTTCTTTCCTTCAAAAAGGATCTATTTTTGAAGAAAAAGACCAAAGTTTTGTCCCTCTTGTGTATATATGTACTGATGTACACATAAATATTCCCATAAGCACAAGACAAAAAAGGCCTAAATAACTTCAACAGAAAATTAATGCCTCAATAATTCATACGAACATATATATAGTGGTTGAAATTTAACAAACAAAAAATTGCTGAAGTACATGAAAATATTTCAGGAAATGAAATAGTATCTTATGAAGGACCACGGGCATCGGCAGGGATACATCGGGTTGCATTCGTGTTATTCAAACAGGAAGTGAGGCAGACTGTCTATGCACCAGGATGGCGTCAAAATTTCAATACCAGAGATTTCTCGGCATTCTATAATCTCGGGCCACCTGTTGCAGCATTGTACTTCAATTGCCAAAGAGAAGGTGGTGTTGGTGGTAGAAGGTATACTCTAAAAACTATACGAAGAACTAAATAATAAGCATTCTTTTATGCAGATAATTGAAGGATAACATAAATTAAAGATTGGATCGAGAAATAGAAAATTTTAAAAAATATATATAAAATAAATTATATGCATTAGAATTGGGAGGATATAATCAACCAAATGAGCATAGTTGATGCACACCTTCATATTGGAAAAAAAAAGTTTCTTTTTTTTAGGTAATAGGCAACTTAATTGATATTGATTCATTAAAGAGAAGTAAAGGGATAACATTGTGTGTATACAATGCAATCAGGTGTGGATCTTAAGGTAATTATGCATGAGGTGCTTTTAGGTAACTCTATTATATTTAAAAAAAAAAAAAAGTTCCTCATGTGTATAGAAATTTAATTGAAATTTTGTTTTCTTAAGTTTTTATTTAGATCAACCCCTCTCATAAAATATTACAATGTGTATTTGTGGTCTAGTTGTGGAGACGTAAGTACAAATTTCAATAACCACACATTATGCATTTTACGTTTCTAACCCAATCTAAAATTTCTAATTCCACCCTAAATGAAATGAACTGTTGCAGATTTAAATTTATTAACAAATGCAATATTTCTCTCTTATAATGTTCTTTTTTTTATTTTCTTTGGGAAAAAAGGTTTTGAGGATGGATTGAAGGATGCATCTCTTACTTCAAAGCAAACTACCAGTTAGAAGTACCATCTCTTACTTCAAAGCAAACTTCATTTGGACAGTTGCCATTTAATTGGACGAGATATATAGGCGCATAGTTAATGAGCAACCAATCATTCATTTAATGATAATGCAAAAATATATAATTATATATAAGTATGTGTGTGAGGACTCAGATTAGGTATTTTAGTTTTTTTAGGCATCAATTTGCTCAAAAACATGGCTACCTAATATGTACCATTATATTAATGTCATGTAATTTATTATCAAAAGTTTGGAATAATATAGATGTAATTTTCTTCAGTAAAAGAATAAAAGGGGTAATATATGTACATTTTTGTTGATTCCAATATGATATTAAAATTTTCTATGCATATGATTATAGACAATGAAGTGAAGTTTCTCACATAGGAAGAAAGTTCAATTGTGATCATTATTTTTATTTATTTATTTTTTTTTTTTGGAGGGGGTGTTGAAATACAAGAGGAAGAATTTAGGGCAAAATGTTCTCTATGAAATTAGAAGGGCGATTCATTAATTTCTACAGATTTGAAAACTTTCATGTCCTCTTAACTTGTTTGTTGAATTTCCTAACAATAATACTATTCTTAAATTTAAAATATATTGACAATTGAACTTTTTTCACAATCAACATCGAATTTATCAAAAATGAAAAACTGAATTGTAGATTTGTTCTCCTTCATGAAGTGTTTTGCAATTAAAGACATGTAATTCAAAACCCGTAAATCAAAAATAAAATAGCAAAGAAATTTAAATCTTGCAGTTCTGAATTGAAGACATCTTTAGACGGAAATGTTAGTACTGATTTTCAACGGTTTTCCTCAGATCTAATGATGAAGACCTTAGACTTTTTCTTTACTTCTCTCTTAAAAAATGGACGAAACTTTTCCAGAAAGAGATCCCTCAAAATTAGTAAGTCTTAAAACGTTTCTGAATGTGATCTCTTAAAATAAGTGGGTAAAACACATTTATGGAATTGGATGAGTTTCTGTACAGAGAAGAGGCCTTTTAATATATATTATCTGAGGCAACCTTTGAGACCAATACATTTATTAATAGCAATTCGAATTTTTTCATCAAAATTCAGATGTTTTTTCTTTAATTTCTTTAAATGAATTTGATGCACAGTAATAACATAGGCCACATAATAAAATAAACCTAACATATAGGTGTTTTGTTCGACAAATAGGAACCATATATTTTCAATTTTATGAAATTTAATTATTGTTTGATAATGCATCAAGGGTAATTGAATACAGGCAGTTATTGTTGCACGGTACAAAAATAAACCAAATATATTGATTTTACTTTAGGAAGCTAATAATTAATCCCGCACCTCCCACCCCGTAATTAAACCCGTACAAAATGCAAAAAAACACCAGTTGTTATTTTTTTTCATAAGGTATTAATACTTACGTACAGAAGTATTTATTTCTAAGAACAAAAGTATTTATCCCTAAGCACGAAAGTATTTAGAGGACCATGCATGTTTTTTTCATGGAGGGTGGAGGAAATCTCAAATCACATGGGAGATCATGCACGTTTTAAGAGATGAGTTTTTTTTTTATCTCATTTCAATCTCATCCACATTTCTCACGATTGATGCGCGCAAAAGCGTATGCACAAAGTTTCAGTACAATAAGATGTACCTTTTAAACCTTTAACACGCGTTTGAGTTAAATTGCAAGTGCAGAATTCTATCAAAGTAGTATTTTAGGTATCGATCCACAGGGAGTACGATAAAACTTAGTTCAAACTTTAGTAATAAATTTTAGAAAATAAAATAAAGTAAATTGCAATAAAAGTAAATTGGGGGGTTTGTTCTAACAATTCCTAAGGTTGGGTTCAATACCCAAAAGAAAGGAGTTTGAAACAATAATTGTAAATAAAAGTAAAAGAAGGGAATTGGTTTGCTTTCAAGATTTAGAGATCTAGGGGTCTTTGGTCTACAATTCCTTGCTAACTCTATTAATTCGGTATTTGTTTGAATTTGTAATGAACCAAATTACGAAATTGCAAAAAATTAAAGGAATTGGGTTAAAAGGAATAAAGCTGAAGAAATTTGGAAGAAGACAAATAAGTTTGATAGGTTTTTTTGAAAGAATTCATTACAAGCATGCCACCCTCTCTCCTCAGCTACTACTATATATCAATTGTCCTTGCGAGAATTAAAATAAAAAGAAAATAAGAAATTATCTAATTGGCTGACAGAGCCATAGCTACACAGTAATATCTGAAATGCTAACTGTTAGGCGGTGTTATTCAAAACAACCTCTCCAGTTCTTGCTTACTGTCTATATCCTTTTCTCTCTAAACTGCTTCCTCCATTACCGACTCCACGGTGAGACAGCAACGCCAAAACATGTGGTCCCTTCCTGAGTACCTGCTTGGATGGTTCACGCCTATGGTGATGCTTCTGACCTGTTGGGCCCCTTGAGTCATACTCATATCCGACTCATTTGTTTCTCTTCCAACTTTGGGCTTTTCCTTCTCTTTAAACATATTAATTTCACTAGGCCCAATAAGCCCAGACTCTATAACACCTTTCTTCTTCTCCAGACTCGAACTGATCGAGTCAACTATCCCAATGGTTAAGTCCAAATTGGCTATTGCTATTGCCGATTCTGGCATTCCCCCCTTCTTCGAATCCGACTTGTCCTCAAGAAGGAATTTTGGAAATTGAACCTTGAGAGCTTCATAATCTTCCCAAGTCGCCTCTTCATCAGTCAGATTTGACCATCTCACCAATATTTGAGGTATGCCCACATTTCCCCTTTTAATGAGACGACGATCCAAAATCATCAAAGGTTCAATCCTCAGCTTAGACTCAGGACTCAATAGGGGTAGAGTTGACATCAAGGCAGTACCTTTAGTTAAACTTCTCTTCAATTGTGACACGTGGAACACCGGATGTACTTGTGATCCTTGCAGCAGATTCAATTCATAGGCCACCCCACCTATTTTTCTCAGTATCTCGAATGGACCATAGTACTTGGGTCTAAGCTTTTGTTGCTTGTGAGAATTATGAACAATTACCTGTCTATATGGTTGTAGTTTAAGATAAACCCAATCTCCTTTGCCAAATCTCCTTTCAGTCCTTCTTTTATCAGCATTTTTCTTCATTCTTTCTTGTGCTCTTTTTAGCTGTTCCCTTAACCCTTGTAAAGTGATGTGCATTTCTCGCAAAATTGCATCTACTGCTTCATTAGAGCTTTTAGGAGGTGTACCCATGGGTAATTGAGGTGGAGGGTAACCATATAAGGCTTCAAATGGAGTTGTGTCTAGAGCAGTGTGGTGGTTGGTATTGTACCAAAATTCCGCAAGTGATAACCATTTTTTCCAAGTTTTTGGTTGTTGAAACACCATTCATCTAAGATAATTTTCTATGCACTGATTCACCCTTTCAGTATGCCCATCAGTTTGTGGATGGTAGGCAGTGCTATACCTCAAGTTAATGCCCAATTTGCCCATTAATTCCCTCCAAAAATTACTTGTGAAAATTGGATCCCTATCAGTGATAATTGCCTTAGGCAACCCATGCAATTTATACACTGATTCTAGAAAAGAAGTAGCAACATCAAGGGCTTTAAAAGGATGGGCTAGTGAAATGAAATGAGCATACTTAGTCAACTTGTCTACCACCACTAAAATCACCTGTTTACCTTCACTTTTAGGCAGACCTTCTATGAAATCCATGGTCAGCAATTCCCATGCCCCGTCAGGAATTTGTACTGGTTCTAACAGACCAGGACTAGCAACATTTTCCCCTTTGTTTAGTTGACAAGTATCACACTGCCTCACCATTTCTACAACATGCCTCTTCATTCCAGGCCAATAAAACACCTTCTTTGTCCTTTGATAAGTACCCAAAATTCCAGAATGACCTCCTAGACTGGAGTCATGTATCAATTTGACCATGTTGTTCCTCCAATCTCCTTTCTTTCCCACATACAACTTACCCTTTACTCTAATGATACCTGTGTGCACAGTAATATCAGAGTCAATGATAGTACCTGATTCATGTTGCTGTAACACCAATTGTGCCCACTCATCATCATTGTAACTCTCCTTCAACTCTTCCACCCAACTTGGTACCAGCTCTGAAATGGCATTTAGGACTTCTACTCCGTCAATGTTTTTCTTTCTAGATAAGGCATCTGCTGCTAAGTTTAGACTGCCCTTCTTGTATTGAATTGAGTAGTCAAGACCCAACAATTTGCATAGCCCCTTATGTTGCAGTGTATGAGTCAACCTTTGCTCAAGAAGATGCTTTAGTGACATGTGATCAGTTTTTATGATAAATGTTCCCCCTTGTAAATAATGCCTCCACTTTTGCACGGCTGTCAATAAAGACAAAAACTCTTTCTCATAAGTAGATAACCCTTGGTTCTTCACCCCTAGAGCTTTACTCAAATAAGCAATGGGTCTTCTCTCTTGCATCAACACAGCCCCAATGCCCTTGTCACTAGCATCTGTTTCTACTACAAAAGGTTTAGTAAAGTCTGGCATAGCTAGTACTGGAGCAGCACACATTGCATCTTTCAAGGTCTGGAATGCCCTACTTGCTTCATCGTTCCAACTGAAAGCATTTTTCTTTAACTGGTTTGTTAAGGGTCTACTTATCAAGCCATACTCTTTGACAAATTTTAGGTAGTACCCTGTTAAACCTAGAAACCCCCTGAGTTGTTTGACATTTGTGGGAATTTGCCAATTTTTCATTGCCTCTATCTTTTGTGGATCAGTGCCAACCCCCTCTTTTGAGATTATATGGCCCAAATACTCTACCTTTTCCTCCCCAAAAGAACACTTACTTCTTTTTGCATACAACCTATTTTCCCTCAAAATTTGCAATACCAATTGCACATGTTTCTGGTGTGAGATTACATCAGAACTGTAAATCAAAATGTCATCAAAAAAGACCAACACAAATTTCCTCAAATAAGGCTTAAACAAGTGGTTCATGACAGCCTGAAAGGTGGCTGGTGCATTTGTTAGACCAAAAGGCATCACCACATATTCATAATGCCCTTCATGAGTTCTAAAAGCTGTCTTTTCCACGTCCCTTTCGTTCATTCTGATCTGATGATAACCAGATCTGAGATCCACCTTTGAAAAGAATTGCGCCCCATTTAACTCATCAAGCAAATCATCTATGATTGGTATTGGATATTTATTCTTGATAGTCTGAGCATTGAGTTGTCTATAATCTACACACAACCTCCAACTTCCATCCTTCTTTTTAACCAACAATGCTGGGGATGCATAGGGACTAGTTGACGGTTTGATGACTGAGGTTTTGAGTAACTCTTCTATTATCTTCTCAATTTCCACCTTTTGAAAATAAGAGTATCTATAGGGCCTTAGGTTCACAGGTTTGGCATTTGGTAATAGGTTGATTTTGTGGTCAAAGCTTCTTTTTGGAGGTAAGGTAATGGGTTCTTCAAATACATCTGCATACTAGTTCAATACCTCAGAAATTTCATGAGGGGTAGATGTTGGTTTCTTCTTCTCCCCTTGTATTAACATGATATGAGCTACGATTATATCCCCCCCCCCCATTTTTCAATTTCTTCTCTAATTCAGTGGCTTGACACATCTGTACTACTGCCTTTTCAGGTTGCACTTGCAACTTTATCTCTTTTCCACCTTTCTCAAAAGAAATCCACCTATTTGCCCAATCAATTTTCATAGGTCCAACCTGACTCAACCAATCCAGACCTAAAATCATGTCATACCCAGTAATAGTTAAAAGCCTTAATTCACCATGAAATTCATTACCTTGAAGTGAAAAACTAAGATAAGTACATTTAGAGTCTGTTACCATCTTGTCCCCATTTGCCACCATCACTATCATGGGCATGGTTTTGACGATCTTACACTTCAGGCCTTGTAATACAGTGGGATCCACAAAACTATGGGTACTCCCACTGTCCATCAATGCATAAACTGCCCTTTTTTCCAATATGACCCTTAAACTTCATAGTCTTGAGATTGGGGTTACCTGAAGTGGCATGCATGCTCACCAATGCCTCTTCAGTTTGAATAGGTAAATTCTCATCTTCCACTTCTTCTAACTGTTTCACATCCTCCTCATCTTCATCATTTTCTTCCAACATGTGTATTTTCATTTTACACTGGTGCCCCGGATAATACTTCTCACCACACTTATAACACTGCCCCAGAGCCCTTCTCTACTCCAGCAAAGCGTTTCTGGTACCAATACCAGCATTATCAGGTTTCGGTGTCAGCATCTTGGGTTTATCAGCATTAACTCTAGGGTTTTGAGTGTATCTAGTGTTAAACCCTTTTACTTGTCCCTTCATCTTCTTACACTGACTTTCACTAGCACACTCTACATGCAGGGACAATTCAAAGGCATCTGGTAACTGTTCTGGTTTGAATGCCCTTACCAATGGTTGTATCTCCTCTCTCAGCCCACTGATGTAGGCTTCTATAAAGAATGATTCAGTGAGATGCCTATTTTCCAGCAATAGCCTAGATTTGGCTTGTTCAAACTTATCCATATACTCTTCTACCTGTCTCACTTGATGCAATCTCTTAAATTCATCCACTGCACTTCGTGCTCCTTTCTTCTGAAACCTTCTCTTTACTAGTTCCACTAGTACTGGCCATGGGGGAGGATCATGTTCCATCAAATACCCTCCGTACCAGTCATCTGCCCTCTCCTTAAAATACAAGGTAGCATAGGGTGTTTTGTATTCTTCAGGTACTTGGTGGATTTCAAAATAAATTGCACATTTTCTAATCCATTCCAACGGATTATCTCCACTGAAAAAGGGAAATTCAGCGCGAGGTAGAGGTACTCTAAAGTCCCTCCTCTGGATCTCTCCTTCTTCATGACCCAGATCAACTTGCCGGTTCAAGTGAGCCCTCCTGTCATGTTTGATGGTAGATACTACCAAAGGAGTTTGAACTACTCCTTCTTCTTCTGGAAATCTCCCCGTTTTGTCCTTATCACCCCCCAGCTCCAGCCTGCCCAGCCTATCCTCTAACTCAGCATTAACAGGTTGGCTGATCTGTTCTTTAACTGACTTCAGTTGGCTGATAATGGTATCGACTATTAAATCCTGCATATTCGCCTCCTTCCTTAGATACCTCTCAGCCTCTTCTTCTCTACTTCTCCGAACCTCTTGCTGGAAATGCAAAAATTGCGATCTCAATTCCTCTAACGCTTGCTCCATGGCTATTGTTCCTTTTGACTTTGGCATGAATTGAAAGGTCTAAGTTTTATGTGAAATATGAGTACCGAGCCCAATTTAACCTGGCTCTGATACCAAATGTAATGAACCAAATTACGAAATTGCAAAAAATTAAAGGAATTGGGTTAAAAGGAATAAAGCTGAAGAAATTTGGAAGAAGACAAATAAGTTTGATAGGTTTTTTTGAAAGAATTCATTACAAGCATGCCACCCTCTCTCCTCAGCTACTACTATATATCAATTGTCCTTGCGAGAATTAAAATAAAAAGAAAATAAGAAATTATCTAATTGGCTGACAGAGCCATAGCTACACAGTAATATCTGAAATGCTAACTGTTAGGCGGTGTTATTCAAAACAACCTCTCCAGTTCTTGCTTACTGTCTATATCCTTTTCTCTCTAAACTGCTTCCTCCATTACCGACTCCACGGTGAGACAGCAACGCCAAAACATGTGGTCCCTTCCTGAGTACCCGCTTGGATGGTTCACGCCTATGGTGATGCTTCTGACCTGTTGGGCCCCTTGAGTCATACTCATATCCGACTCATTTGTTTCTCTTCCAACTTTGGGCTTTTCCTTCTCTTTAAACATATTAATTTCACTAGGCCCAATAAGCCCAGACTCTATAACACCTTTCTTCTTCTCCAGACTCGAACTGATCGAGTCAACTATCCCAATGGTTAAGTCCAAATTGGCTATTGCTATTGCCGATTCTGACAGAATTCATGTATGATTTGACTAGGTTTCTAACATAATATGTTATTAAGGGTTACTTTCGTAAATTAATGACATGCCTAGGTAACTCGAACTTCTCAATGAAGTCCCCCACCCTAGCTACCTAGACCTATAAGCTCTTGTTAGTCTCTCCTCTCCTCAAATATTGGTACTTCGCAATTAAGTCCATCATACCAATATCTGATTTGAATTGAGATATCCTAATTAGGGTTTGACTTCACGATTAGGTTCTTCACCAAATTCCTAACCTTAATTTCTATAGTTCCGGCTTAGATTAAATTGGTTATAATCTTAACCTAAACCTAAGGTATTTGCATTCATAGTTTGGTACTATCCTATTGATCACAGTCAATTTTGGTTCTTTCAAATACAAAACGAGATACTACAATTCAAGTACTAACTATGTAATTAACACAAATTATTAAATCACATAAATTAACAATCAAATCCCATAAAACAATCATAATAAAAACAAATAACCGAATAAAATAAAATTAAACAAGTTCATGCATTGACCTAAACCCCTAGAGAGAGAACTACTCCCTCATGGAGAGATCCATTACAAAAATTGGCAAAGTAAGAAGAAATAAAATAAAGAAATGATTACACCCTTTATTGAATCAAGATCCTCTATCTTGCCAACTTCTTGCTCAGAAAACCTTTCTTCTCCTTACTTGAAAGCTTTCATTTCTCCAGAATTTATTGCTAAGTGTGTAGAGAGAGAGTGAAAGAATGAGGGATGATGAATGGGAAGAGATGATGGATGTTGAATGGGAAGAGATGAGATGCCCTCTTTTATAGCCAAGGATCATGTCTAATTAAGAGCCTAGGAAGTGGAGTTAGTGGGTGTTATATTTGGATTGTTTTTCAGGATTGTATTGTCCACATGTGGCTGTCAAAACGTGTCCATGATGCACCAAAAATAGAAACACTGTCAAAAACGTGCAATTTTGGCTTTCTGCGGGTCCAGTGCGAGTTCTCCGGGCCGCACTGCGGATGGACTGATCCGCACTGAGAAAAATTTTAGTTTTTAGTTTCTCATGTTGTACATCTTTTTACTAGCTTTCCAAAAAGTGATCATAAGCCTTAATTGGAGTTACGAGTCAAAAGTTATGACTGTTTTAAGTTTAGACTCTATTTTTGGCTGACTGCTACAGTGCGTCCGCACTGCAATCCGCATTGCTACAGTACCATCCGCACTGCGTCCTCACAATCCGCACTGCTACAGTACCATCCGCACTGTGTCTTCATCGAGATCCGCACTAGGCTCAGACTTTTCCTGTGCGGCTGCATCGAGATCCGTGCAACCGCACGGATTTTGATGTATAGCTTATTATACCTTTTTAAAATTTGCGCGCGTCCAGAAATCCATCTAAGTACTTATTTTGGCCATATTCCAAACTGTGTGTTCACAGTGGGCATTTTTCTTCGGTTTTTCTTCATTTTTCTTCATTTCCTGTAAGTTAAAACCAAGCAAACGCAGTAACTTGATCCTAGGTGTAATCTATTCACTTTATATTGAAAATACAAGATATTTGGTGTTATTTCGTGATAAAAATCAGATCGAATATATATATAATTTAGGCCTATCAACGATCTATGAGAAATTTTGCAAATTTAAAACCACGAACGTTTTCTACGTAATTTTCTCTTTCTAATGAGATCCATAATGACATACTTTCGGACAAGTCGTTACATAAATATTTATCCCTCGTCATGCACGTATTTATACCTATACTTGAAGGTATTTTTTTGCATATAATACTTATAATACATGATATTAATACTTTCATTGTCAATATAAATACTTATAATACATGATATTAATACTTTCATATGTCAGTATAAATACTTATAATACTTGATATTAATACTTTCATATGTCAGTAACTATCATATATAAAAAATATTTGCATGTATAGTTATAAATACTTGCACAATGAAAGATAAATACATGTGTAATAACGTGTCCGAAAGTATGTTATCATGGATCTCATTTGAAAGAGAAAATTATATAGAAGATGTTCGTTGTTTTAGATTCACAAAATTCATCATAGATCATTAGAAATATGAATGAGATTGAAATGCAATAAAAACTAATTTGGAGAGAGAGAGAGAGTGGGGGAATAGTGCGGGGATGGAATGGGAGGGGAGTAATATAATTGTTCTTTATTTTATAGGCATGATATATATTGGATCTCTTATTTAAACTTTGATTTTGATGATTGTTAAGATTATCAAATATAATCATATTGCCAATGGATATTTATCACTTAAGTTACCTATAAATAGAAAGAGTAAAGATGTTGTCCCCCTAACAATTTTTTTTTTGTTCCCCCCACGTAGTCAAAATCTACCCTCTTCAATTTTCTCTTAAAAAAAAAAATTCAACATAACTCAAAACCCACTATGTTCTTCTCCTCTACTGCTCGCCACCAGCTACCCACATCGATGGTTGTGATGGCGGTCGAGATCCGGCAAGTAGAGCGTGGTGCACCGTCGAGATTCGGCGAGTAGAGCGTGGTGCACCGTCGAGATTCGGCGAGGAGAGCGTGGTGCACCGTCGAGATTCGATGAGGAGAGCATGGTGCATGGTTGAGATCCAGCGAGGAGAGAGTGGTGCACCGTCGAGATTCGACGGGGAGAGCGTGGTGCACCATTTGAGGGGATCCATGCTAGCCTAACGAAGGTTGTCACAGTGGAACATATGAATATTTTATTAGTTAGATATGAATACTTTATTTGTTAAATATGCATACTTCATGTTAGATATAAATACTTCTTGGAAGAGGTGGGGTGAGAGAGATGAATCTGATTTTTGAATGTTGAATTGTATAAATTATTTCGAACATGTATGAATACTTCGTTATTATCAGTATGAATAATTCTTTAGTTAGATATGAATACTTCATTATTTTAGATATGCATACTAGTCTATTGAGAATATTTCTTGGTCCCAATTTGAGCAGGTGTGAATATTATTAGTGTCAAATGTGAATATTGTTAGTGTCATGTGTGAACACTTCATTAGTTAGATATGAATAGTTATATATATGAATATTTCATTTGCTAGATATGCATACTTCATGTTAGATATGAATACTTCATTTGTTAGATATGAATACTTCATGTTAGATATGAATACTTCTTGGAGAAGGTGGGGTGAGAGATGAATTTGACAATGAATTTTGAATTTTATAAATTATTTCGAACATGTATGAATACTTCGTAATCATCAGTATGAATACTTCTTGGAAGAGGTGGGGTGAGAGAGATGAATCTAACTTTGAATTTTGAATTGTATAAATTATTTCAAACATATATGAATACTTCGTAATCGTCAGTATAAATACTTCATTTGTTTAGATATGAATGTTTCTTTATTTAGATATGAATAATATATAGATTCGCTGTAGTGGTCTCCAATCTTAGCAAATGTCGTTTTCAGACGATTGTGGTCCCCAATCCAGACTATCACAAGACGTCAGCGGTCCCCCTGGTCGTTATTGGTCCCCTCCAGTTTGTGTTTGCATATGACGAATGGTTCTGATAATAAGTATGAATAATATAAATTCGTAGGTATGAATACTATACGTTTTGACTATTAATAAAATAATATTAATTTTGCTCTTTGGTGGTAGTTAGCACGTTTTAACTATTTTTTTTATTTTTTAGTGTGGAGGACATATAGGGGACTGAAGTAGGACGACTGTTAGTCGAACTCCTGCCATTAACTCATTGAGAAATTATGATATTTTTCCCATGTCAGTGAAAAATATTCATGACTTCTGTGGAGGAGATCATGTCTGTGCAAACGAGTTTGTATTTTCTGAGATATCTCAAACTTTCAGTTTATCTAAAGTCGAGTCAAATATTTTTCGATGCCTATTCAGAATGCAGGGGGACAATATTATTGTACTTTGAGATTCGTGAAGAAAGAATTTGAACGGTCCAGATATTCCATAGGTCAACTCAAAGTTTAAGATATCTCATGGGATCGAGCTATCGCTATGTACTAGCAGTAGCTAGTCATGGACCGCCACATGACAAAAAGTGCAGTACCTGATACTCTAAAGGTAAAAGTAATTGATCCCCCCCTCCCCCCCCCCCCCCCCCCCAATTCCATTCTGGGTTAGTTTTATACACCTAATAACACAATTTGATTGTACCTGATCCCCTTGCAATTTATGCCTGACAGCACAAAACCCCTGGATCACCTATTGCTTCTTACATCGTAACACAATGGCTAGAGGCAAAGGATTTTCAGTGCAATTTTTCTTAACCAGTATACTGTTTTCAGTACGTGTTAGTCGGGTTATTGGGTTGTGGATTTATTTCATAATCCAACTAATTGCTGGTATGTCGATGATTTACATTCAAGGATTGTTTATCAGGAAGTGCAAGCTGGACTGAATGAAAAGTTGAAAACCATTCCTTTATTGATTGCTAGTAATTTAAAAATTGGCTAATCTTGTGATCACATTGATATGAGAATTTTTCTCTAGCATATTGCTTGGAAAAAGAGAGCACCAAAAGAGACTAGACACAAGACACATTGATAAGTCTACGATTCGCTTCAGCTGGTACCTGCTTGCACGGAGGCTGCACCTGGGCTAGGTATCATTTGGGGGAGGCCAAAAGTTGAGAGGTATCTTCAGAAATATAAATAAAAATTAAATTAAAAAACTCTGATGGTGTCAATTTCCTCAAAAGTAGTCTGTATCCTCTGAGATATCTAAAACTTTCAGTTTATCTAAAGCCAGCCATTTTTTTTCAGTGTCCATTCAGAATGCAGGAGAACACTATTATTATGCTTTGAGATTAGTGCATAAAGAATTTGAATGGTCTAGAGAGATCAACTCAAAGTTTGAGATGTCTCAGAGTTGCAAATTCAAAATACTAAACCTCAATATCGCAGAGATGTATAGCACAGGGGACCGATTGAATTGTATTGTTTATTTCTTTATTTTTTCTGTCTTTTTATTGAAATTGTAGTGCATCTCATTTGTTAGTTATTGTAGTTACAAAATTCAAAAAGGGATAATATGAGAAATATATTTAGTTCAGAACCAATGCTGTTAAATCTGTAAAATATGTTCAACCATAGCTACAGTTATGACTTCAGTTTTATTAATATACCTTAGTGTGTTAGAATCTGAGGAAAGCATATTTCATCTCAACAAATATTAAAATAATATATAAGAAAGAAAGAAAATATAAAGTAAGATTCTATTTTCTTGTAGTGTTCTGTGGAATATTTTCAAACATTTAAAAGATGCGATTCTTTCTAATATAAATACCATTTAAATCTTTGTCATTCCTTCACACACAAAGCCTTCCAAACTCCAGCAATATACTTGAAAGTTGAAACAATTATCTATATATTAACTCTCAATCTGGTTAGCAAAAGTATGATAAGAGGAAGGGATCCATTAGCAGTGAGTCAGATAATAGGTGATGTGTTGGATCCCTTTCACCGATCCGCTACAATGCAAATTCGTTACAGTGATAGGGAGATCACTAATGGTACCGGTCTGAAGGCATCTCATGTTGCTGGTGCACCGAAGGTTGAGATCGTTGGTTCAGATCAAAGGAAGTTGTACACACTTGTAAGTTAGTGGCAATTACCTATATGTTGTATTGTTCAGGGGCAGAACTCGAAAACTGAGATTGAGGGGCTAAATAAGTTATTGTAGTGTAATTTTATTTTATAGTGGACTAGAAGGTATATTACTTATAAAAATTATAAAATATAAAGGATTAAAGTGCTAATTAATTTATATAACACTTCTTATCTAACTCTAGTACTCCCCTGATATTGTCTTCTTAGTTTCTTTTAATGAAATTTACATAATGATTTGTTGGGTAATGGTATTTTTAGTGGGCTGTAAATCCAGGCCTAGTCTGGTGGTCCATGCATGAGTTAAATCTAAAAGGATTATAAAATGTGGAATCAAACTGAAGGTGGGAATACTCTCCTGAAATATTGAAGAAACTTGTCTGTTTTAATTGTTTTAGCACTTTGTTTGTAAAAAAAAAAAATGTCTTAGCACTTAACTATTAGTTTCTGACATTAAAAAATAAAATTGTTTTAGCACTACACTATTGGTTTCTGACATTAATAGCACATTAAAAATAGAGTAGAACTAGGGTGCTCTTAAGCTCACCAAAGTTTTGGTGAACTTAACTCTAAAACTCATAAAATCGATTTCAAATGACGAATCCGAACCGTTAAAATCCGCCTACCTTACGTGTGATGCATCTACATGTAAAATTTTTAAACATTTGAATTAATTTAGTATAAAATCAAGCGGTCAAAATTAGAAGGTTAATAAATTAATTTTAGTGCATTCATTTTTTGAATGTTTTTTGACCGTTTAACTTTATACTAAATTAATTCGAATGTTTAAAAATTTCACATGTAGATGCATCACACGTAATGTAGACGGGTTTCAACGGTTTGGATTCGTCATTTGAAATCGATTTTATGAGTTTTAGAGTTAAACTCACCAAAACTTTGGTGAGCTTAAGAGCACCCTAGTTCTACTCAAAATATATATATTGAACCGTGGACTTAGTGTAGTGGCACGAGCTATCATTTCTCTTTGAGAATATCATCAAAAGATGTTGGGGTGTACCAGGGCCCTTTAACTAAAAAACCTATTACTTAAGTATTGTTTTTTAATGTTTTAATTGTTTTTACTTAAAGGTAATGGTTGATCCTGATTCTCCAAGTCCAAGCAATCCAAGTAACAGAGAGTATCTGAATTGGTATGTGTACTTCTTTTTTAATTTTTTATTGTTACCAGTATATCTTGTAACAATTTTGTAGAACAAAATGTATTTCAATTTCTTGACATTCCAATACATTACTAATTTGCTCCCCACTGTTCATTCCTTTCAATGAGTAACATGTTTTGAATTGATAAACTTTTGTTTTGTGATTGTATAGGTTGGTAACTGATATACCAGAAGCAACTGATGTAAGTCTTGGTGGGTATTATTCATTTCTACTTTCATGCCTTCACATATCTATATAAGTGTATTACAAGTATTCAACAGTGGAATCCAACAAAATAAAAAAAAAATTAAGAGCAGCTGATGCCATATTGAACTACAAATCGTACCAAGGATTATCATACTATCTTGTACCAGTACATCTATCAGACTGTAAGTACCAAGCTAAAATCTTGGTACCAGTGGTCCTTGGCAAGCTAAAAACTTGGTACCAGTACATCCAGAACCGTATAGGCATGAACTGGTTTGGTAACACCCCTTCTTCAGTCAGGTAAACTGCCACAACATCTCAACAAGCATTCAAAGGTGTCAATGTCGGGCTTAAAACTTACCCAAAGCATCCTTTGGTACAAAAGGCCTCATCTAAGAAAGTGGCTTGGCCAAAACCAAATGCACGGGAGGGGGGTGTGGGGCCCTCAATAAGAAATGACCAACCTATTTTGTCATGCAGGTTGAGCAGTTGGACGGTTGTCAGCTGATCAACAACGCTCGAGATTTGTACAGTTTATGGGGCCCCACTAGATTACATTAGTCAGCGTGCAGAGGGACCTCCACCGGAAATCAAAATTCGATGGATGGCTGTGATCTTTCGAAAAGAACGCTTGACCAATGCATTATGGTGTGGGCCCACAAAAAAAATATGGTACCCAGCGTGCTTAATGCCTTTGAAACCCACATTTTTTTTACAAATAACAAGTTTCAATATTACAAAATTTAACTAGCTTGTATGATCCTGCTTTTTTCAAAAACTAGCTAAGAGAGGATTTTTAAAGTAAAAGATTAGATATAATATGTTCTAGGCTAGATTATGATTTTAACTATTTCTTAATTACAAGTATAAGAAGATTTATTTTGAGCTAGGCTATAATAGGGTTACTAAAAGTAAAAAGAAGATTTTATTAAAAATTTCATCTGAGAATTAGCCATCAAGTGAATTTGAGATAAATTTGGACTAGGAATATATTAAGAAATGATTCAAAGATTGAATGAAATTTGCATTATACAAAAGGAAAAAACAAATAGTTGTGTTACATAAAATAATTACTGACAATATTAGTGTTTATAGTTCTTTCCTTCAAAAAGGATCTATTTTTGAAGAAAAAGACCAAAGTTTTGTCCCTCTTGTGTATATATGTACTGATGTACACATAAATATTCCCATAAGCACAAGACAAAAAAGGCCTAAATAACTTCAACAGAAAATTAATGCCTCAATAATTCATACGAACATATATATAGTGGTTGAAATTTAACAAACAAAAAATTGCTGAAGTACATGAAAATATTTCAGGAAATGAAATAGTATCTTATGAAGGACCACGGGCATCGGCAGGGATACATCGGGTTGCATTCGTGTTATTCAAACAGGAAGTGAGGCAGACTGTCTATGCACCAGGATGGCGTCAAAATTTCAATACCAGAGATTTCTCGGCATTCTATAATCTCGGGCCACCTGTTGCAGCATTGTACTTCAATTGCCAAAGAGAAGGTGGTGTTGGTGGTAGAAGGTATACTCTAAAAACTATACGAAGAACTAAATAATAAGCATTCTTTTATGCATATACATGAAGGAGAACATAAATGAAATATTGTAGGAAGTAGAAAAAAAATTAAACAAATATATATATATAATAAATATGCATCCAAATTGGGAGGATATATATATCAACCAAATGAGCATATTTGATGCACACCTTTATAGTGGCAAAAAAAAATAATTTTTAGGTAATAGGCAACTTAATTGATATTGATTCATTAAAGAGAGGTAAAAGGATAACATTGTGTGTATACAATGCAATCAGGTGTGGATCTTAAGGTAATTATGCATGAGGTGCTTTTAGGTAACTCTATTATATTTTTTTTAAAAAAAAAGTTCCTCATGTGTATAGAAATTTAATTGAAATTTTGTTTTCTTAAGTTTTTATTTAGATCAACCCCTCTCATAAAATATTACAATGTGTACTTGTGGTCTAGTTGTGGAGACTTTAGAGATTTCAATAACCACACATTATGTATTTTACGTTTCTACCCCAATCTAAATTTTCTAATTCCACCCCTAAATGAAATGAAATGTTGTAGATTTAGATTTATTAACAAATGCAATATTTCTCTCTTATAATGTTTTTTCTTTTTTTCTTTGGGAAAAAAAGGTTTTGAGGATGGATTGAAGGATGCATCTCTTACTTCAAATTAAAGCAAACTACCAGCTAGAAGTATTGTTTTACAACTTCATTTGGGTAGTTGACATTTAATTAGACGAGATATAGGCGTATAGATTAACCAATATATCATTCATTTAATGATAATGCAAAAATATATAATCTATATAACTATGTGTGTGAGGACTGAGGTTAGGTATTTATTTTAGTTTTTAGGCACCAATTTGCTCAAAACATGACTAGTACCATATATATATAAATGTCATGTAAGCTATTGCCAATAAGTTTGGAATAAATTTAGATGTAATTTTGTTAAATAAAACAATAAAAAAATAATAATGGATGTATATTTTCTGATTCTAGTGTTGTAATATTAAAAGATTCCTATGCATCTGGCTGTAAACCAGGGGTTAAAATTTCTTTAATTTTTTGTTGTTGTTTAGTTAAAACGAGTCAATCCCTGCCAGGCTTGTCCCACTCACTCTTCTGTAAACCAGGTTATATGATTTTTGTAAAGCCCATTTGTTTAATGCAGGCCCATTATGGTAAATTGGGCCTAACTAGCATGGAAAATGTAAAAACTAACGAGTAATCGTGAAAATATTCAAGCATGCCAAAATTGCTACCCAATTGGTGGGAAGTAAATGTACTAATTAAAATATAAAAGGTATGAATACAATTGTCGAATTACATGAATTAGCATTTTTGTCATGAATTACTCATTTATCCATTTGTTATATTAGCAACTTTTCCAATTTTTCTTTCCTTTAACCATTAAACATAAAACTACAATAACTCAAAATTAATATGAATAGTTCAAAAGAAATTTTCTGAAATAAATTATGTCATTGGAGGAAATCAACTTATTATCTTAATTTTTTATAATTTTTTTCTATATCATCATAATAAGTACCATTTTTTTCAAGTAAAATTATTTTTTTATATTGTCAAAATCATAATTTTTGTCAATTATTTAAACATAATTTTCAGTTTTTAAAATATGGATCAGGTATTTATTAATTAAAATTAAATTAATATTTTAATTAGAATTGCTAATCTTTACTATATTAATTTGTTAAATTAATGCAAGTGATATCAGAACTTGGAGTGATAATAATATTTCTTATGTTTTTTAATAAAATTAAATATTGAGAAAAAAATTAGAAAAAAAAATTACCAAGTTGCATGGTAATTATTTAATTTGTAACACAAAATTGTATTATAAAACAACCCATCAAATAAAAAGAAACTATATATCTGCATGTAACCTACTTTAACAATCACACGAAAACCATTTTCTTCTTAAAGTATAAATTAAATTGACATCAATTAATAGATTGCATGCTAACTTGCTAGCTAAAAGCGAAACATGTACTACTTTGGTTGAAGTCTTTAATAAGAAGCAAGAAAGTACATCCTTGACAATGACAGTCTTCTTCACGTGTGTTACATTGCCACAATATGTTATTGCAATTTTTACAAATTGTAAATTTATTGACCAATGGAAACTATTTAGTATATTTGAAATGTGTAGCAAATTGTGTTTTTTTTTTTAATTGTTATTTTACACTTTATAAATTTAGATCAAAGTTGCTATCAATTAGGTCTTATACCAATTAGTCTTATAATTATGTGACTTTCTAATATGAATGTCAAACATGGAAAATTATAATTAATTCTTAATCTGTATGAGATTTTTCCTTTATTAAGTCTAAGGCGTGTAGCTATGCATGTAATTTCATTCAATTAAAATTTTAAAAAAATGATAAGGAAATTCATTTTGCATGTGATCCCTTTTTGTTGTATAAAGAGTAATGAGTTTCCATTTTAATTAGGTGTTAATTCTATAGGTGGGAGCATTTTGAAAATTATTTTTGTACAGTAAATTAAAGTGTTATTATTTGTTGATTAATTACTCAGTACATGACCAAATTATTATACTTGTTGTAAGGCATTTAAAATTTGAAAAACCTCTAGAATGGCTCCAGTTTTAACTAAACCAGAAAAAATAATAAAAATATCCCATTTTTTTGAAAACATCAAACAAAATATTCATTTTCAAAATTTATTAACTAAATATTCTCGAGGACTCGAATTTAATCTTTTCTTTATTCTCTTTTCCATCTTTTTCTTGACTACAAGGGATGATAACAAATTAAATAAAACAAATTGTTTTATAGTCCAATAAAACTTAAATGTGCAGTTTTGTTTTCATGTAAATTTACTTTAATAATTTCTTTTGACATTAATTAAAACCCAAAATATTAAGTAAGATTGCTTCCAGCAGTAAACTAAAATGGGTAAATGCCCATGTTTGATCTGACTCGATATTTAATATGTGTTAATTTACTTTTTTGATATTTGACTATTTAAAATTTATTCAAGTGATGCTATGAAATATAAACATTTTAAATTTACACCCACTACAACAAAGTAAACATTTTTTTGAGGAAAAAACGTATTTATGATGGTAATTCATTGTAAAAAGTACTGTCGCAAAAAGAAAAGACTGAATAGTGAGATAGTCCGTCGCAAAAGGTCACATTTTTATTCTCGCGAAAAGTGTCTCATTATTATTGTGACCATGTATTTGCACATTTAAGCTGTGCTTAACGAAGGTAACTCTGCATTAACCATTAACCTAGACTATTAATTTAGGGCTACAAATTAACAAGCCAATTGAATTAGGCAAAGCTTGAACTCAGCTCATTTTGTCATCGAACTGATTGATTTTAGACGAGTCAATATGACGAGCCGAGTCGTCTTGTTCGTGTTGTGAGTCATATACAAACAAAAGATTTTCATTAATTTGGCATATATTATAAATCATAAAAAAAAAATCTTGCTATAAATTTCATCTTCTTATGAATACAAAGCGGAACAGTGACAGATTTGAAAAATAATTAAATCTTGTGGACACTGTTTTATTCTTATATACTTATTCTTATATACTGTTCTATTCTTATATTCTATTCTTGTAGTGTGATGGAGAAAGAATATATCCGAATACGGATTTGAATAATTAAGGTCACCCAATCTTTTCTCTCTCCTCTGTTCGTTAGATAAATTTATTTTGCTCTTGGCTCCCTTATATAGTTTATCTTCTAATTAAATGGCTTTTTCGTTGTGGGACTAACCCATCCGGACAGTTTAATTACCATTACAAACACGTTAATTAGCCCTGTCTGTTTTTTATAGCGCGCATGCATGTACTGCTGAAGATCTATTATACTAGATTTAGTATAGCTTTTCTATGCACATTACATCTTGAACCACAAATTTCGAATAAAGCACGAAGATCCACATACTTAGTTATTTAATCTTTTTTATATTTGAATTTTGTCAATGAGTATTTGTATCTTAAAATTTATGACTCAATTATCTAACAATTATTCGTTTCGTATATATATTCAAATCCGTATTTATAGATTATCTGCTCTGTATATATCCATATCTGTTTAAAACAGATTTAATTTTAAATTTCAATATTGGGTTACTATTTGTCTTCTTATTCATATCCGCTTATTAAATAACTATACGAATTTGTTATTAGCATTATCCACTCTGAATTCGCTCTGTTTACTTCCCTACCTACTGTATGATATCTCTGTCATAATTTTATTAACTATAGCTATGCCATAGGTTAATTTATTTAGTAAGAAAAAATTGAGAGTTAATGTCCACCAAGCGGCCAAGTGGGTTTAGTTTTAATTTGTCGCCATAACAAAGTAGACACTTTTTGCGAGAAAAAAAACATATTTATGACAGAACTCTGTCGCGAAAAGTACTGTCACAAATAAATAAAAATACATTTATAGCAGTACTTCATCGCGAAAAGTCATTTTTTATTCTCACGAAAAATGACTGCCTTTTCCGACAGGACCTAACTTACCATCGCATTGTCACCTCCTTTCGTAACATTCTGTACCATATCTCTCTCCCATCTTAGTCCGTATCACTTCCAATTTGGATGGGGAATTATATCCCTCCATTGAATCGGAGAGACAACTAACCTCCTTATATCATGACCCTCGTCACCTCTTGTTTTGGAATCAACAATGTAACACCTGGGGAAGTAAAAACAAAAAAGGAGGATTGATTTATCCTGACCTTTGGAAAGTTTTTATTTTCTTTTCTAGCTTATTTTTAAAAATGATTTATACTATTCATATGAATTGATTTCTAGTCCAGAAATGCTACTTCATCTCTTAGTCCTCTCAGTTCCTTTGATTGTTGCCAACATTTATTAATTTTTGCACCTTTAATTACTTGAAGCATTGCTCCATGGGCACAACTTTGGTTGTGAATTGTGGTCCACTCCACTATGACTTTTGGTAAGTTATTATTTTTGTAGAAAATTTTCAAAATGATTTATTCCAGAGATGTCAATTAATTGGTCTTCATGATTTATTTAATTATATTATACAAGAATGTGTCATATTTGTAAGGAGCTGATAATTGCCTCCCAAAAAAAATCTGAGCGTATTCTCCAAATATTTAATGTCTAAATTTTATTTTTAGCACTCATATTCAAGTTTCTAAAGTTTTATTTATAATATTTTAAAATATTATTTGCAATTTTTTTAAACCTCTATCTGCAAGCAACTAAATTCTAAATCTGTGTAGTTATTTTTTCTAACTACCTTTGTATTCAAACTAAAAAAGGAAAGCTTCATTTCACTTACTAATTTTTTTCTTTGATTATTATCGTCTATTTTTTCGATGATCCGTAATGAATTTTGCAAATCTAAAAATACAAATATTTTTTACTCGATTTTCTCTTTCAAATGAGATAATGAAGAAATACTTTTGAGTTTTTTTTCTCAAGTAATTGTTTCTATTTTATTTTAAAACAAAACTCATGAGCACTATTTAAATGTTTGACAGAATTACTTTTAACGATTGTATACAGAGGTTTAAATGCATGATAATATATGATTGATATCAAAGGTTTAAATGATTGAACATAGTAGTTTAAATAGTACCATCGTAGGTTTAAATGGTTGTAAAATGGGGTTTAAAAGTTGAAAAATTTTAAGTGCTCACGGACTTTACTTAAAAAAAACACTTCAAATTAACTCAAAAGTATTTCTTCATGGATTTCATTTGAAAGATAAAATTGAGTAATAAATACTCGTATTTTTAGATTCATAAAATTCATTACGGATCGTCGGAAAAATGAACGAGAATAATCAGAGAAAAACAAAAAAAAGAGTGGGTAAAAAGAATATTTTTTTTGGCTTGAAGAAAATATTGGTAAGGAGTTTAAACTATATAGATTTAGAATTTAATTGCTTGCAAATATGTGTTTAAATTCTTACGAGTAGCATTTTAAAATATTATAAAAAAAAGTTTAAAAGTTTGAATATGAACACTGAAAATGAAAGTTAAGTAAAATTGGATGGTTTTTTGTTAAATTAATTGGAAGACGTGCTCGAGTATGATGGTTTGAGAATCATAACATTTCTCTATTTTTAAAACTGTACATATATTTTTCTTGAGAAAAAATATTTAGTTCTCGTAAAAATATGAAGATCAATTTAATGACCTTCATAATTACAATATCTATTTTAATATAATTATTTTAGTCTAAAACCTATGTTTTTCTAGTTAGAAAGAATTAGTATAATAAAAAGGTATTAATTTTTATCATTATATTCTTCTTTTTCTAACAAGGGTTGCTAGTTGAATTAATTTTTTTAAGAGGTCAAAGATATCCCCTTTCCATGTCTCCATCTGATCATGACATTTGGTTTGAGTTTTAAATAATTGTATATCATTGTATTTTATGTGTGACTTGTTTATATTAAAAAAACAGTAAGTCTATGGTACTATGCATATCACGGGTTGTTACCGTGTTACAGCTCTATATTCGAGTTTTCAAATCTTAACGGTCGATCCAAACCGTTCATCTTGATTTTCATATTAATATGTGTTTGGAGACCAAATTTTACATTTTTTGAAAATTATTTACTATTTTTTTAGATATTTAGAAAATCACTTGATCTGAAAATTCTGGACCATCCAAAAACAGTGATTTTCAATAAATTTAAAAAAATAGTAAACTTTTTTCAAAAAATGTAAAATTTGGTCTCGAAACACATATTAATATGAAGAACAAGATAAACTGTTCGGATCGACTGTTAGGATTTAAAAACTTAAATATAGTGCTGTAGCACAGTAACAAATCATAATATGCATAGAACCATAGACTCACTCTTAAAAAAATATGTTGTTCTATTCAATATGACAAAGTATATGAACTCATAATTTGAGGTATTATGATCTATAATACCTCAAATTTTGAGTTTGGAATACATATATAACGCTTGATCATAATTTGAACTAATTCGACTCGAGTTGAAAATTTACAGAATCTCTTTAATATTCGTGTCAGTATGAATCGGATGATCCGAATTCTTTATACTGTAGACGATACAAATTCAATCAATGGAGACTGAATGTAATTGTTTTAGTAAAAAAATCTATATTTTTCTAGTTAGAAAGAATTAGTATAATAAAAGGTGTTAATTTTTATCCTTATCTTCTTCTTTTTCTAACAAGGGTTAATATATAGTTGAATTATTTTTTTTAAAAAGGTCAAAGATATCCCCTTTCCATGGCTCCATCTCATCATGCATGGCACGCATCAATTAAGCAATTACTATATATACACATAAATATCTCTTCTTCCTCTCAAATCTAATTCCCATCAATATCTCATCTCATCATCTGATTAATTCAAATCAAAAGAAAGCCATGGATACCAATAAGGAGGAATTAGCAGTCAAAATTGAAGCTCCACTCATTAATCCGGTAAATCAATTAAAGCAACCAAATTATGTTCTCATTTTTCTAATTTCTTCCTTGTTTTATTTGTGTTTGTTTCATCCACCTTAATTATATTTCTCAAGATGAATGATGTTTAATTATTACTTTTGTGTGTGTGTATATTGATCTCTAGTTATCTTACTCCTAAATACGGTTTTTAGATTACAGAAAGCAAAGATTTAATTAGTATTTATCGTGTCATAACAAAATGGTTAAAAATTAGTGTTATGCTCATATAGTGTCATTATATCACTAAACGGTGCGCTATATATTTTTAGAAGTATAACCTTCAGATGATATATCAGGACATGCATGCATGCATGTCATGTCACTAGCTAGATTCAATTTAAATATCTTTCCTTTTACTTATTGAAATCATTTAAACATGTAAAAATCTGTTCTTAATCATTTACATGTTTTTTTTTTAATTTTTTATTTCAACACATCAGATGGATACAGTAGAGAAAAGCTTTAATGAGCAAGTACAAATCGCCATTGATGATATTCTTGAGTACTTGAATGCGATCGTACACTACAGCAAAATGAAATTTTTGCGACTGGAATCAGCGACCGGAAATATTGCCGGTCACTGATACTCAATTTCTTAAAAAAAATAAAAAACTAACTCAAAATTTGACGATCAAACTTTTAGCAACCGGTATCAGCGACCGGGAATGTTGACTGTTGCTGAAAGTGTGTGTGTTTTTTTTTTTTTTATCGCTGAAATTTTGGGTTAAATGCACGGGCGCTGAAACCTTTCTTCTCCACGCGCCAAAACCCCAATTAATTGGAACCCTTCTTCAAATTTTGATCGGATCCTCAAATCCGTTTCCAAAATCGATCGCCTCTCTCTCTCTGCTTCTCTCCTCCGCTCACCTCCATGTCACGTCGCACACCAAGTGCCGTTAGGGTTCCCTCTCCCTCGAACAGCACCAGGCGTCGAAGCTCCATCCTGCATCGCACAGCACCTGGCGCGTCGTGACTCTCGCCTTATTGTCTTAAAAAGTGGTTCGTTTCTTTCATTTCTTTTCCGTCTCTAGTAGATATTCAAAATTTCATCCTGGATTATAATTCTTACGGCTACGATTGGAGTTGAGGTGCATCCCTTGGATTTTCACACAAATTGTGGGAAGATTCGGTTCTATTGCTGGGATACTGCTGGTGAAGAGAAATTTGGGGGCCTCCGTGATGGATACTAGTGAGTATCAACAGCATTCAATGCTTCTTCTATAATTTTATAATTATTTCTTAAGTTTATCCCACCAACAAAAAATATGCAATGTTACTCTGACATGGTTTACAACATCTGATGCATAAGCATTTGAATTTTGAACTCTGGTAATTTAATTACGTAACCAGTAGTCACTTCTCTATCTTAGAAGTTTTGAACCAGTTTGAGCATATTCTAAGTAAATTTGAAGTTCTAGGTAAACTAATAACAAACTTGTTTAATCAGAATTTAAAAAGCTGAAACTAGTCCATTTGAGGTAAATCTCAAGAGAACACACAACTTGTTTAATCAGAATTTATGATAATTATTATCCAAGTCCATCTGAAATAATCAATTTATAATGATTACTTATCTTTCTACCTTATGTTGTATCAGCATTCATCATCAAGAGATTGTCAAGGTATGATTTTAGGAAAAGGTTGCCATTTTGGCTGGTTCTGCACCAGTTGGGATCTAGTTGGGTTACAGACTTACAGTTGCTGCAGAAATAATATTCATGTTGATACTGTAAAATAATGTGATGATTAACATCCTTTGTTTTAAAACAATCTTTGGTCGAATTTCTTACCATTAGAAATGATTGATTATACTAAATGGAAGGGTAAAAAGGTAGAATGCATGAATATATATCTTTGTTGATTTGTAGATTGGTATCCTCATTTAGATTGCTAATGAGATAACTTCACTTTGTTTTTGTAGGCAATTAATTAATGATATAAGGACGAACTATTAGTCTGAGAAAGTAGAGATTGTTAACTTCGAAAAGGCAATGGTACAAACCAAATTGTTTTTTCTTTATTAAAATTGGAATAAGGCATGGTTACCTTGTGATTCTCAATACTTGAAGACTATAATTTATTTATGTTTGAACTTAAATTTTAATAGCATTGGGTCAAAAATATCCTTCTGTTGAAAACTGGCAAATCAGAGAACATAAACTCTGGTTCTGGTAAAATAAATGGGACGGATAGATAGAGGATTTAATTTCATGCAGTTTAGGCTTCAATTTTGATCAATTTGGATTTTTTTTGCTATTTTTAATGAATTTTTGAAGTTCAGCCTTTGAAATGGGAAAAAACAGCAAAACTGACAGCACTGTTCCCAGTTTACCCTTGTATTTAGGCTACTGTTTGGTATAGTTAGGGAGTCCCAAAATTTATGAAACTTTACCAGCATATAGAACACTATGTTCTGAGAATTTTCATACAAAGAACATTAAATTTCGCTTAGTAAAACTCTTGGAATAAATTTCTGAAGTTGGCTACGATCCTTTCTTGACCTCCTGTGACAGATCAGCCAATGCAGGCTGATCAAAAGTTAAATCCAAAATCCACTTACATAGTTAGATAGAGAACAAAAAAACAAATGGTTTAGAGCCAAATTTTCTCCATTTGGATTTTTCTGCTATTTTCTAACTATTTTTAAAGTTAAGACTTCTCAAAAATATAAAAATAGCATATTGTACAGAATTTAGCATGATGTAACAGATGTAATTGCATCTTTTTTTCAGACAGACCACCTACAACTTGTCAACAAGAACCTTCATGGCTAGCTTATCAATTAATTCTAGGTCACAAGAAGATTTTAGTGTTTGTGAAATTAGCTCATGTAATTAGTATTGTCAAAATGTTATATTTAGATAATGTTGTATTATTATTGTGTTGTAAATGTGATATGAATTAATGTGGAATTAATATGTTAGCTGTTGTCTTATTTGTATTATTTGATGTAATGTTGTATGTTGAAATGTTATGGAGAAATGTAAATAACAAAATATAAAAAAAAATGTTGATAGAATCATCAGCGACCGGTTCCACTGGTCTCTGATACATTTTCATGATGTCAGTAAAAAACAACAGCGATCAAAAAATTTGGTCGCAGATAAAGTATTAGCGACCGAATAACGTCATTTAGCGACCGGTGACGTTATCGGGAGAGTACCTGCAACAATGCCTTCTGCGACCGGTATATTAGAGACTGGATTTTGCTTTCTACAACAAACGCCATAACTTTCTGCGACCAAAAAACCGGTCGCAGAAAGTATGCTTTGTTGTAGTGTCATAACTGACCCTAACGGAGTTCAAGAGTCGATGAATGAAGCAATCAAGGACCTGGAGAAACAAATTACAAATGAAGAAACTGTAAAAATTGATCCCTAATAATTATTTTATTAGGGACGGAACTATATGTGTGTGTGTGTTGTTGTTGTTGTTTGGTTTGTAAAGAAGGTTGAATATATAAGTTGCTTGCTTCAAGATAAAATGATTTAAGTTATTTTTATTTGGTTGTGGTTAATTTGAAGTCGGTTTTAAAAAATAATCGTTTGACTAGAACTTGTTATTTAAGTCATGGCTTCAAATAAATGTTGGATTTTATATTGTTTTATGAGTGAGTCATGTATATCGCAATTTGGCGTCGTGTTACGGCTCTATATTTGAGTTTTCAAATTCTAACGGTCGATCCGAACCGTTCATCTTGTTCTCCGTATTAATATGTGGTTGGAGACCAAATTTTATATTTTTTGAAATTTTATTACTATTTTTTTAGATTTATTGAAAATAACTGTTTTTGGATGGTCCAGAATTTTCAGATCAAGTGATTTTCTAAATATTTAAAAAAATAGTAAAAATAATTTCAAAAAATGTAAAATTTGGTCTCCAACCACATATTAATACGGAGAACAAGATGAACGGTTCGGATCGACTGTTAGGATTTGAAAACTCGAATATAGAGCCGTAACACGGTGCCAAATCGTGATATGCATAGTACCATAGACTCACTCTTGTTTTATTTAAGGTGACAATTTAATCAATATAGTGTATTTTTGTGGCCGGTGAAAATTTCTTGTTATTTTTGGTTCATTTTTTGTCTAACGTATTTGATAACAATTAGCTGGCTTTTTTAATTACAACTATATAATTTAAAATAAAAAATTATAGATATTATAGTTTTTCGTAATGTAAATCAAGCGACATCAACAACGTAGATCACATTGGACATAACCTAATTTTTTATATTTTCAACGTATAAGCCACAATGTAGATCCATAATGTATTTAACTTAGAGTTTGTTGTTGTTGTTGTTTTAATCAAACGACATCATCATTATTATCATTATATTTATCGTTATTGTTGTTGTTGTTTTATAATTTAGAGTTTTCTAGTGCTACTGACATTGTTACATGAGATATTATTTGAAATAATATAAAAATAAATTGCTAACAACATAACATAAAATAAGTTAATCCACCTCTCTATGTGGGTTAACTTATTCCTCTATTAGTCATACCTTATTTCAATTTATCCATCATAGTTTATTCATATTTGACTCCTTAAATGAGGAATAAACTTCTTTGTTCATCACATTAATTAAGATAATTTGCATATGAGGAGAGCTAGCATCATCTCTAGTAATTCTTTATGTTATATTATTTTCTTCTTATTTTAGTAGCTTTTTGTTATTGTTAAAATTAAATTAAGAAAGTAATCTAGATCACAATAACATGGATGAACAATCCTGCTCCTTGATCATTCCAGCAGCCAATTTAATTAAACCACCAATTTAATTAAAAAATATATGCAAGTCTAGGATTAATGGAACCACCAATTTAATTAAAAAATAATAATCGAAAAGATATATTTTAGAATGATACATAGCTATTAATTGCTTCAATTAAACATTGTTTCATTAATAGAAGGACAAACTATATATAGAATTTTGTTAAAAATAACAGAAATTACGCATGAGATTAAATTTACAAGTTTTTCAGGTGTCAAAGGAAAATTATTGTTCTAGAAGGCACCTAAAGTTTATGTAAATTACTCTTTTGCATTAAGGCCCTTAACATGTAATCCAACTACAAATAAATTATTTGTGTTGATTTTTTTTTAAAAACGATGTTGAAATGAAATTATATATAATTGTTGAAAATGTCCGCCTACATTTAATTGTGTGGAGGGGAGTAATATTTGAGTGGTACAATCTATTAAAATTATTTGTACTATACATATCTGACTTTGTTTCCTGAAATAAAAAAATAATAATCAAGATGACTTTGAAATTGTACAACTAATTAAGTTGACAATTATCCCAAATGAATTATCTAAAATATATATATATATATACATATATATATATATATATATATATATATATATATATATATATATATAGATGCACTGCCTTGCTAAGAGCATTTCTAATGTGGCATGAAGCAATGCAATTTCTGTGTTAGTCAATGCATGTGATATATAAATTTTAGTATTTCTATCCCTTTTTATAAATAAAATTAATAGCATTATTCTTGTTTTGGCCTTAATCATTCGATTCGCGCTGAAATTTAAATTATATATTGTCTTGTGAACATAAATCCGGCACGTTAATCTTAGTGCGGCTCGAACATAGCAAATTAAATATCGGATTGAATTTGATTAGATGCCCATCGGACCTCCTCGAGTCCAAAAGTGTCGAATCAATACATGTGTTTACATATTTTTTTTTATAGGGCACAAATTTGAATGTTTACATTTAAATCTCTGAAGGTTTTTGTTTAATTATTATTATATGTGTTTAGATTTTAGTCAAAATTTTATTTATCTTTGGAAAGAAAATTTTTAATTTAATTCTCATAAAATTCGGATTGGATATATTTAAGAAAAGAATACAATTTATAACACTGTGTATACCCATAGTGACAAATGAATTATTCGGGTTCGGTTCGGCGAGATCAAAAATTCGTGATTCGGGTATAATTCGGGTATAATTCAGGAATGATTCGGAATTATCCGGATCAGAAATCTCAGTCCTGCAAGAGAGCAAAAAAAATAAAAAACCAAAAAAATAATTGTTTTTGAAAAAATTCATGAAAAATTCGTGAATAATTTGTGAATAATTCGTAAAATCCGAGAAAAGTTCGTAAAATTCGGGTTTTATTCGGTCAAAGTTCGGTCAACCAAATAATTCGGTGTTCAGTTCGACATCACCCCAAAAAAAAATTAAAGGGGTATAATTCGGATATAATTCGGATATCTTGTCACTATGAGTATACCTCCATACAATATATGACACATCATAGCGCCACATAAGAACTACATGCAATCGTATCTCATTGGATCTTCTTCTTATTAATTCAGTATCAATGGATTTACCAAGTATGGCAATCGTCATTGCCACAAATCCATACAAGATGCGAATATCTAGATATACATGTATTATCTTTTTTTAAATATCTGTATGTTACATCTTATTATATTTGTTCAAATAAAAAATAGGAAAAATTTCTAGTGTACCCATACAAATTTTTAAAATAACCAATTTTCTCATAAAAAAACCTATAATATCCAATATACCCATCAAAACTTCACATAATTTCTTGAATCCCTTTTATTTATTTAAACTTTAATTTAGTTATTTTAAAAATAAAGTTGACATATATACCCTCATCTCTCCCATATCTTTTTTCTTTACTGAGCAGAGTCGTCGAATTGAGCTTGAATGCTTTGATTCAGGTCTGCTTCTCTTTTTTATGGAGTTGAGCAAGAAAGAGCGTTTGTCCTTTCTAATTATTTTTTGGACTTTCGGGGGGACCGCTGTCACACTTCAAATTTTTACCATCTGGAGCGTGATTATATAAGTATTTTCACACCTTTTCTTGACCCGTTAACTTACGTTGCCAACAGAAAAGAAAACAAAAATAACAAAAGAGAGTCAGCTATAAAGCTCAGTGAGCAGTTATTTAATGATACGCTTCTCTATAATTGGTTTAATTTAACAATCAAATCAAATAGGCCGGATTAATCCACACAAATACATATCAAATTATGCACACATATTTAACCAATAATAGCACGTCGGTCTAAGTTATCCGTAAAGTCAGTCACATCATATTCACACAGGTGTAATCCCTATTACAAGCGATTCCCACATTCTCATAACACAATTCTTTTAATCCGTCAATCCAATAGGAAATTCATCCAACATTGGAAGACCGTCAATCCATTGGGAAATCCATCCAATAGTGAGAGGCTACAATCACATATCAAATTCCAATCTCAGACCCGCTATCTTGTTAAATATGTCATCATAATTTAATATGCAATATCAATATTCAAATTAACCATATAAAACAAAAACACAGTTATAGAGAACTACTGTTATCTGATAGCAAGCCATTCAGAATTTCAAATTGAATTGTGACAACATCTCAAAATCATTGCAACGTAGATGGAATTCGAATTGAGATTCAAGATTTTTGGAATATATGCTGAATTATTATTAAGGAAGCAGCTAATAATCCCCCAACTTCAGTCCCCCAAAAATCCCCCATATATTTTCAAAGATTCTGTAAACTAATGAAGCAAATTCAGTAAACTTCAATACTAAATCATGTAAACTAATTTAATGAATTATGTCAACATAAAACCTTCTCATTTCTGTGTGGTCCCCAATAACTGCTTTAACTTCCACTTCAACCTACACTTTAACTTTCACTTCAACCTCCACTTTAACTTCCATTTTAACCACTTTAACTTCCATTTTAACCACTTTAACCTCTACTTCAACCTCCATTTTTTTTCAAACTTTTTTTTTCCCAAATTTTTTTTCAAATTTTTGTTTTCAACTATTTTTTCAAAAAAAAAAATTTCAAAATTTTTTTTCTAAATTTTTTTATGAATTTTTTTTTCCATTTGTTTTCAAATATCCTCCTAGATGTTACTTTCAATTATTTTAAAGAGGAGGGATCAAGTTACAACATTTTTTGAGTTACAACAAGTTACAACAAGTTTTTTTTAAATTTTGAAAGTCCAAATCGTCGATCCAAACCGTTAGATGTGATCTCTACAATAAAATGTGCTTGGAGACCAAATTTTATATTTTTTAGAATTTTTTTACTATTTATTAAGATGGGTAGAAAATTCAATGGTCTGAATTTGACTAGTTTTTGTACCCATCTTAATAAATAGTAAAAAAATTCCAAAAAATATAAAATTTGGTCTCCAAGCACATTTTATTGTAGAGATCATATCTAATGGTTTGGATCGACGATTTGGGCTTTCAAAAATTTTAAAAAGCTTGTTGTAACTTGTTGTAACTCAAAAATGTTGTAACTTGATCCCTCCTCTATTTTAAATTATGTAAATCTTATTACATAACTTTGTAGATAGTTTCATTGAATCCTGTAAACTAATAAAAAAATTAAAATTTTAATTTTTTTTCAAAACTTTATTTTATTTTTGAAATTTTATTTTTTTAAATTTATATCTAAATGATACTTTTAATTGTTTTGAATTCTGTAAATATAATCACATAACTCTATAGACAATTTCATTGAATACTATAAACTAGTAAAAAAATTTCAAATTTAAAAAAAAATTTGAAAATTTTTCGTAAAATCTTATTACATAACTCTGTAGATAGTTTCATTGAATCCTGTAAACTGATAAAAAAAAATTCAAATTTTAATTTTTTTTTCAAAACTTTATTTTATTTTTGAAATTTTTCTTTTTAAATTTACATCTAAGAGCATCTACATCCTTGAAACTCTAGGAGTTTGTAATCTGATGTGGCAGTTTCTAAACCAGTTTCAGGGATGCAGATAGATTTTTTATGTAGGAACTTTGCTCCAAAGTTTCTTAATAAGAAACCGTTTATATACTCTGACGTGGCCAAATAATTAGCTGAAATTGTTTTCTCTTGTAATTTATTTGCTGATGTGGCAATTAAGAAACTCTAATTTTGAGTTTCAGGGATGTGAGGGTTTAGAAACTTTCAGAGATAAAATTTCTAAAAATTAGTTAACAGTTATTTAGAAACTCCAAGAGTTTCAGGGATGTAGATGCTCTAAATGATACTTTCAATTGTTTTGAATTCTATAAACATAATCACATAACTCTGTAGACAATTTCATTAAATACTGTAAACTAGTACAAAAATTTCAAATTAAAATTTTTTTTGTTTAAATTTGCATCTAGATGCTACTTTCAATTATTTAGAATTCTATAAACCTTATCACATAACTCTATAAACAATTTCATTGAATACTGTAAACCGGTAAAAAAAATTCAATTATAATTTTTTTTTAATTCTATAAACCTTCTGACATGATTCTGTAGATAATTTCATTGAATACTGTAAATCACTAGAAAAAAAAATCAATTTTTTTTACAATTTTTTTAGACCAACTTAGGCCACTATAAAATCAGATTATTTTATCTTAGTCTAACTCAATTAAACTATATTTGACAGAATAAACTAGGGCTAAAGCTCTTATTCCACTATTTAGTCCACAACTAAACATGACCTATATGTCAAGAGACATTAAAATCTATTGGATAGGATCCAACCAACAAGTTTAAATCGTTTTAAATTCTAATCCAACTAATAAGTTCAAATTATTCAAACTGATTTAAATAATGTGTTTATATAACATATAAAAAATTTAATTTTTAAATTAATTTAGTATCAGGTCAAATGATTAAAAAAAAACCAATGATAAGGAATATATGGACAGCCTATAATTTAATCCAGATTCTATGTTTTCTGCTTAGAAAGAATTAATATAAAAAGGTGTTGCTTTTAATCATGTTCTTCTTCTTTTTATAGCAAATTAAGGGTTGATATTTGAATTATTTTTTTAAAGAGGTCAAAGATATTCCCTTTCCAATGTCTCAATCTGATAATGACACCAAATAAGCAGATAGTTCCTTTGCTTTCGAGCTCACAACCTTTTCCTCCCATCCATCCATTCGCCACTCATTTCTTTTTGCACGGAAGTGAAGTCACATTCTGCCACACCTTGACCTTTGTATACAATTGTGTGGCGGGTCATGAATTTGCTATTATTTTTGGAAGAATTTATGCTGTATTCATAATATTGCATATTAATAAAATAAATTTAAAATAATATAACAATATAGAATTAAGGTACTAATTAATGCAACAAATTTCACTATTTCTATTTTAATATATATTAGGCATTGAATTAATGCAATCTATATAGATATACTAAATAATTATCCTCAACTATATATTTTTGTTTTAAAAGCATTTTAAAAAGTTTTTTTTTCTTTCTATATGAATTTACATGACATAGTTTCCTTATGAGCACTTTTTGGTTGACCATCAATGCAGACAATGTTTTATTAATATTTTTAATCATTTTATATGAAGATCTTGACAAATATGCAATGACCCGTTACACCAGAAAAGCCACACAGAAGAGCTGACTCTACTGTTTGAAAATATAGCTTTCCCAGGCCAAAAGAGTGCACTCCTCAGTACTCCTTAGACTTAAATTTTATATAATATATAGGTATGATTATGTGTACAAAAAATATTATTTAATTGTAGAAAGCAAGACATTCCCAATCACACCTTTTAAATTGTTTTACAACCCCTCCTCTCCATTCCAGCCCAAGCTCTGGTTCCCTGTTACCCTAATTTGTCTCTTATTATAAATATAAAGCAAAATTTTAAAGAAAAATCTTATAAAAAAAAAAAGAAGTAAAGTCTTACCCTCTAATTGTATCAGCTAACAATGCTAGATACACACTTCATTTATTACAATTTTGTCCTCATAAAACAATGAAATAACAATTAACTAGTACGCATAATTTATTCAATCATCAACTTCCCTACTTGTTGGTACCAATCATATGCCATATGTAATTCCAAAGAGGGGCCCACTTCTTTTATTGGAATCTCATTCATATCTATAAGCATCCAATAAGCCAACAGAATTTTGATATTTTCATCCACAATCCCTGACCAATAAAACACAGAAAGCAATTGAGTGTCACTAGATTTCTCACTGTTTTAGGTTGTCTATCATGAAAACAAGCATCATTTGTATTCCTGTATATACCCAACAAACAGCACTTACAACCATCAGAGAGGCATGTTTTTCATTTCTGTTCAAGGAAAATACATAATCAATTACTACTATCGTACACATACACGTTCGTTGCAACAGAAAGATAATATAAGATAATACAAATAAACATATTTTAATAAAAAAAATTAGACTAAATGATAAATAATATTTCTTAAATGATATATACATGTAAATAACATTTAAATGAGATGTTATATATCTCTATTTCTCTATTCTTATATCATGCACGTAGTTGTCCTAATCTGCCAACGGCTCAGATTGAAAGATGAATTTTCAAATTGAATGTCAGCCCTTCAATCACATAATATGTCTTCTTTTGATTAAATACATCTATTTTATATGTAGAAGTCTAAATTTAGTTAACAAAAAAACTCGCCACAAGAACTGCTACATAGTTTATCACAATTAAAATTGAATGAATCCCTAGCGATCTGTTTCCTTATTTCTCTTTAAAACTATCTCCAATTCCTGCAATTAAATTATTTTCTTATTTCTCTGTTTCCTCCATTTCATTTCTCCTTTTCCTCCATAGTTTTAACAATAAAAATGAAAACTATCATATCTTTTCATATTTTGTTTAGAACTACTGTATCTTTGTGAATAGATGAATAGCAGATCTTGTACTGATGGAAACAATCATATCTTTCTAATCTGAATATATATGTAGAGAAAATCCTTAGTTGAATAATTTAATTATATCTTTCCCAATTTTGTTTATTTACATATTACTTCTCTAAATCGTTTAATAACCTGTCTTACTTGTGGAGAAAATTAGATATTAAATCACAATGATACTTCATGAATTTTTTTATATTATATTTGATCTTTTTTCTTTATTTATTGTTGTTTCTTTGATAGCTATTTATTATTTGGATATCTATTTTTTCTCATTTTTGTCTTTTATTTTCATTTAAATATATATTTTTTTAATTTTGTGTGAATATCAAACAAAAATGTATCTTTATATTCTATTCAATCTTATAATATGTTTATGTTGCAATGCACATGAATGATACTAGTAACATATTAAATGACATAATTTTTTTTATATTTTGACACATTTTCAAAATAAAAATCTCAAACAAAATGACATATTAAATGACAAATAACATTCCTTCAGATGATATAAAAAATAGAAATAAATGAAGACATGACCAATCAATTATCAATCAATTCAAAAATTCCTTAAATGACATTTAAAAAATAGAAATAAATTAGGGTCAATCAGAAAGATGATACAATTTGCATGTGGAGGCGTGTGGCGAGTATTTGTATAACTAAATTTAGACTTCTATGCGTAAATTTTAAAAAAAATGCATAAAATCATAATATTTGATCAGAAGACTGATATTCAATCATAATTTTTTTTTCTTTTAATTAAAACTACAAACAGATCAAGATATTGATGTGCTTAATATAGGAATGGAGATATAACTAGATTTTTGTAGTATGAGGGTATTTCAGAAATAAATGTTCATTTTACATCACAATCACAAAACAAACATGTACTTCCTTTGATAGAATTTTGTTTTGATGTAAAACCTACACAAAAGACCTTAATCTTATAAGATTTTATTTTTAACCCCCCCCTCCCCTTCTTATGATTCGTAAAAGTGTGATTGCTATTGCATATCTCTTGATTCTTCATCATTTGTTAATTTGAAATTGTTTATGTAGTACATACCAATTCATTCTATTCTTGCAAATACTATGCCACAAATGCACACTTGATTGACTTTTAAAATGGGTAGCGCTATTTTAAGAGCTCACTTTTAAACGCACAATATTTTCTTTTAATATTATACCACATCCTCTGCTAGGCTTTAAATAAATAAATAAATATATATATATATATATATATATATATATATATATATATATATTATACCACATTTGCTCCTATTTAATACTTTTTTTTATTTGTTCTAAACTTAATCATTCTTGTAACTATTTAATAGGATGATAGAATAGTTGTTTGATTTAGGCATCTTATTTTGAAAATAAATAAATTGGTAGAACTTTGTTAAAAAACTTCCATAACAAACAAATTGTAAGGCATCATATTAACAAATTGAAAACTAAGTTGCACCAAATCAGAATCTAAATTAAAGAAAAACCCTAGTTAACTAGTCTTGCCTAATATGAAATATTTTCAAAAACATATATTTTGAGGAGGGTTCAAATACCTTCATTTTTTGTGTCTCCATCACGCCTCCATTTTTAAAAACTTAAATAACTCAGAGTTTAAAACTTAAATGTCAAAATAAAACTGTTAGATGTGATCTATGTTATTTTCTCTATGTGCCCATAAAAAAATTATCACATTTTGATTTTGCTTTTACTTGAATCCATTAGTTAAAAAATCAATATCTAGAACCAAAACAAAGTTGAAATGCCATAATTTTTTACACGTGTATAGGTAAAATAATATAGTTCATATCCAACGATTTTATTTTAAATTTTAAGATTTAAATTTTGAGTTATTAAAGTTTTTAAAAATAGAAGCATAATGGAGATACAACAAATAAAAGCATTTGAATCCTCTTCATATGTGATATATTTAAAATATCAAGCATTGTTTAAATTAGAAAACTAATCAAATTTGTAGATGTATTGTTTAAAATTTATTTTTTTATAAAAAAGAGGCCTAAATCGGACATCTATTCCATTCATTTTATTAAATAGTTTACAAAAAGGATTAAGTTTAGAACAAAGAAAATAATAAAATAAAGAAAGCATTATTAGAGGCAAATATGAGCCCTTAGAATAGTGCTACTCTTTTAAAATTGGAAATTGGAGAGGATCCAAATAGAAAGAGCTGGAGACCCAGCACCCGAGTATTTATACTCGGGCGGGTATGGGTACCCCGGGTATATCCGTCTCGGGTACGGGTATACTCGGGTACAAGGGTATTCGGGTACGGGTATGGCGGGTATAATTTTCAAAATCCATACCCTACCTGAGTTATACCCTTACCCGTGTACCCTAGACGGGTAAGGTGGGTACGGATACGGGTAGGGCGGGTAGGGTATTTTTTTTTTTTTGCTGTTTTTTGTTTTTTTTTTTTGCTAGTTTGGGGGGGGAAAAATCAAAATTTTTGAATTTTGAAATGGATGAACAGTAACTCAGGTATACGGGTACGGGTAGTCGGGTACGGATAAACTCGGGTAGGGTGTGGTCGGGTATTGGTCCAAAATAACGGGTCCGGTCCGGTTTTTGCCCGTACCCGCGTACCCGAGTACCCGACCCATACCCGAGCTCAGGTACGGGTACCCCGGGCGGCGGGTACGGACGGGTACGGGCGGGTATACCCGATCCGGGTTTTTGCCAAACACTACCCAGCACAAAAGCAAACCGCATCGCCTCCAAGTAGGGGTGAAAACAGAGTCGGATTCGGATAATCCGAATTCGAATAATTTCCGGATACGGATTCGGATAATTTCCGGAAATCCATAAAAAATCCGGATACGGAGTCCTAAACGGAGCGGATATCCGGATTCGGATAGTTTGGCCGGACCCATATAAAAGAGGAATAAATATTTGCTATAGGTGGGATTTGAACACATGTCCTCCCATTTCAATGCCTTTAGACTAAACTTCAAACCACTACACCACAATATCTTTTGTTACCATATACTTATTTGATATATATATATATTATATGAATAGATTATCTCTCATCTCTTATAAGTTCATTAATATTTATATTTAATGTTTTAATTAATATTTGTATCTTAAAAGTTCATATATCTTAATTATCCGACCATTATTCGTTTTATATCCGTATTCGAATCCGTATCCGTAGACTATCCGTTCCGTATCCGTATCCGTTTAAGGTGGATTTGATTTTGAATTTTGATATCCATTTACTATCCGTATCCGTATTCGTATCTGCTCATTATCCGACGAATGCAGATATGATATTAGCACTATCCGCTCCGTATCCGGTCCGTTTTCACCCCTACCTCCAAGTCTACAACAAAATGATGTCATGAATTTTGAGGATACCAAAGTCAATCTCTCATCACAGCCGTCCGATCCTCTCCTAGTAATGATCACACTCTGAATTCACATTGCCCAAGCTAACTCAAATTTTATTTTTGGATTGAGACCGTCCGATCTCATTCCACACGAATATTGATGCACATCGGACGGTACCGATCTAAACTCAAAATTTGAGGTACTTCATAACATCCGACCTCGCTTCCTTTCACCTACCTATATATATATATATAAGCAAGTGGAGCTCCAAAAAGAATTCCTTAAAATAAGTTAATTCAAACTATAGAGAGAGAGAGAGAAAAGGAGGTGGAGAGATGCCAGAGAAATGGCTGATTGGGTTGGTGGGAGAGGGAAGAGCGACAAGGATAGAGAGGTTCTTGAAGGAGAGATGGATGCTAGTTGGTTTAATTTTGGGGCAATTCGTGTCGCTTCTTATCACCTCTACTGGTTTCTCCTCCTCTGATCTTGCACGGAGAGGTTTGCACATTTTCTATCCAATTTAAGTCACAATTCCTAGAATCATAACAGAGTTCAAAAGGTTTTAACAGAGCAGTTTTAGCTTCATGCAGCACACTGACTATAGAATCATAACAGAGTTTAATAAGGTTGGTGCGCTGCATGAAACCAAAACTATTCTGTTATAATATTTACCCAAGTTGTCTATGAATTTCAATATTTTGTTCAATTCTATTAACAGTTCAATTATAAATTAAAATTTCTGGTACCTCCAGTTATTAATTTTGAATTCTTTTATGTTGCCTACAGAATTCCAGTAAATATTCAGAGCAAGAAGCTTGCTAGTTTGAGGTGTCTAATTTATTATTTAGTTTTCTTTTTACTAATTTTTCTATTTATTTGTCAGGTATTAATATCCCTACTTCTCAGTCATTCCTCAATTATGTGCTTCTGGCAATTGTTTATGGCATATTTATTATTCGAAGGAAAAAATCGCTTAAGGTACAAGAATTTGCCCTTTTAATGAATTAATTATTAGTGTTGGTTGGTTATTAATTTTGGGTTATTTTTAACTTATTTTACAACTTTATTCCATTTCCTTTTCAACTATAAAAAGAACAAAAACTTTTGATTCTATACATGTGTTGTATGGTCCAGACAAAACTCTTTATAATCATAAACCTTAATATTCTTTTATAATTTTTTTTAATTAAGCAACTATACTGTTGTTTAATCTATGTAGTGTACCAACCAAATCATGAATGGGTATGGCTCTTCTTTGTTTATTCGATTTTGCTTCTCTATTTGACCTACTTTTTCTAAATTTAGCTTTCAACCTTTCTAAGTGCATGTTTAGCATATTTTATCACAAAACAGCTATGATCAAAAGGAATCAATTCCCTTTTTTATTCTGACATGTTGAGAAGCTAATAATAAATAGGGTTTATACTGGTAAACCTACCTGACATGTTTACAATTAACAGCCTTGTTATTTTTTATTTTTATATATGTATACAGATGCCATGGTACTACTATCTGCTTCTTGGTATTATTGATGTAGAGGCAAATTATCTCGGTAAGTGCAAACCTTAAAATAAATTAATTCCCTTTTTTAATTATTTTTCTTATTACCATAATTGAAATATATTTCTTTTTAATTATTTTTATGTGGAAATGTTAGTTGTGAAAGCATATCAATACACATCTCTGACAAGTGTGATGCTTTTGGATTGTTGGGCTATTCCTTGTGTGATGCTTCTCACATGGGTTTTTCTGAGAACACAATATGGCATCAAGAAATTTATTGGTGTGGCCATTTGTGTGGCGGGTGTTGTATTGGATGTCTTCTCCGATGTCCATGCCGAAGACCGTGCAAGTAATAGATACCTTTCTAGTTCAATTTAATTGCGGTTAATAAATGTTAAAAAAAAAATATTGGATAAAGAACACCTATACACAAGCAGTTTTACTTGGAATATTTTCCTCTAAACAAAATAAAATTTACACAGGAAATTATTAAGTATATCTAAAAGTGTACTTAAAACTCCTTTTTTCTTTCTTTTTCTATCTTTTCAACGAAGTTCAGAAGGACCTAACCCTTTGAAAGGCGACATGCTTGTGCTTGCGGGGGCCACTCTTTATGCGTGCAGTAATGTCGGTGAGGTACATTTTGTTGCCAATATTAATGTCAGTGAGATATATTTTGTTGTCAATAGCAATGTCGGCGAGGTATTTATAATGCTACCGGAGCTTGTAACAGTATGCTTAAGAGATTAGTTTTTCCGACTGGTTTTTGTCAAAGTTGTAGTTTTTTTTTCACTTTTTTCTTTTGCTCTGATAGCTTGTCATAAATTACATAAAGCTTGCTTTATTACATTATAATATTAGTAGGGTTAAAATGCCCCCACATCTTTATCTCCATTTTCAAATTCAAAATAGTTGATCCAAACTGCTCAACATGATCTCCATATTAAAATGTGCTTGACACCAAATTTTATACTATTTCTTTAGAGGTACAAATAACTGTTTTTCAGAAGATTTTGGACAATCCAAAACCAGTGATTTTGTACCTATCTAAAAGTTAGTAAAAAAATTCTAAAAATTCTAAAATTTGATCTCCAAGTGCATTGTAATATATTGATCATGTTGAACGGTTCAGATCCACTATTTGGACTTTGAAAACGGAGATAAGAATATGGGGCAAGATTGGGGCACAAAACTAATGGGGCATTTAAAATTTTTAACCCTACTCTTATAATATTAGAAGCATGCAGAACTGGATACTCAAATTGGAGGATTAACAAAGTTTCTTCTATTTATTATATAAAAAGGTTGACCACTGAAAGTATATTGTACTCAATTTTTTATTTTGACAAATACAGGAATACTTGGTTAAAAAGGGCGACAGAACTGAAGTAATGGCTATGCTTGGTGTTTTTGGAGCGATCATCAGTGCTGTCCAAATGTATCCTTTTTCTATAGTAAATTGTTTGTATATTATAGAAAAGGGCGACAGAACTGAAGTAATGGCTATGCTTGGTGTTTTTGGAGCGATCATCAGTGCTGTCCAAATGATTAGTTTTAACCAGATGAAATGCCAATTTAGTTCTAAAAGGAGGTTATAACAAAAATTTCATAAATTGACCTTTGAATCAGTTAAAAGTATCATTTGTATATTATTTTGTTGGCTTTCTTAACATACATCTACAGAAGCATCATAGAGCGTGATGCGCTCCGAGACGTTCATTGGACTGCTGGTGCTGTATGCACACTCTCTCTCTCTCTGATTTAAAAAAAAATGTATATGATAGTGACAAAGATTTTATTTGGTCTATGATGTTTAATGTGTAATTTTGTTCTTCTAATTTTTAGGCATTTCCTTTTTTCGGCTTCTCATTGGCTATGTTCGTATTCTACTCTACAGTTCCATACATACTCAAGGTACACAGAAAGATATTGATCGTAAACTAGAAAAATAACTGAAAAGTAACCTATTGAATAAGAGCAGGGTACCAAAACCAATTGGCTATAATTATTCTTTTCAAAGTTTATCAAAGAAATAATCATCTCCATTTGGAATTAATGCTGTAGATTGTTGGTGCAACTGTTCTGAACCTTTCACTTCTGACCTCTGACATGTGGGCCGTTTTGATCAGGATATTTGCTTATGACGAAAAGGTTATCTCTACTTCCAAATTAGTCCTGTATAACTTTTTCTTTCATTTCTCAAAAAAATAAAAATAAAGTTAGTCTAATTTGTTTTCTTTTGAATTATCTTACTGTACAGGTTGACTATATCTACTTCATAGCTTTTGCTGGTGTAGCAGTGGGCCTTGCTATATATTCCTGGTATGTGTACTATATCAACATATTTATATATTAATTTGTCATTGTATCATTGCATAAATGCAATTTTTTTTTTCCTTCTTTAATCCCTTGTGTGGATTCTTTATGAGTTGTTCCTTTTTCAAGTCTCTCATTTTTTTTTGGGTGGTGGGGGGCTGTTCATTAGAAAAATTAACAAAATTATTCTTTTTATTCAATGCAGGAGTACTGACAAGGATGAGCGGCGAGCACAAGTGGCTGTGGACAATGATGAAAAATCAATACCAGATGAAGAAGCACAAATTGAATCCTCTGATCAAATCGCTCAAAGAGAAACAGATAAGGCTAAATCCAATGATGCAAAGCATTTCCCATCTACCTCGTCAGATTTTTCAAAATAATTAGCAATTTCATGTTTTTTCAATTTTGGGATGATTCAAAGTTCAATATTTAAAGCATGTTGTATCATTCTCTTTTTTCATTTTTTTTTAGGATAGTTTGATATATGTGATCATGGTTTCAAAGAATTGACAAGTTCACATGTAAACTATAGGAAGTGGTTCTCAAGCAAAGAAAAATATAAAGAAAGATTTAAGTTTTATGTTATGGTGTTTTGTTCATCTATTGTGTAATCACTCGTTAATAAATCATCATATATAATCATTAGAGAAGCAAATTAAATGAGAATAATTGGTTTTGTTGCATGATCTATCAAGGAAGAATTCACTGCTCCCACTGTACGAACTCCATATGTTTCTTTTTAAAAATATTATAAAAAATCGCACCAGAATACTGACTCGAACGTCTTTACAATTTTGCTGAAGAAAACTTAAAATACTAACTAATATCTATTTATTTTCCGGTTCTTTTGAACTAGATTTTTTTTTAACAATGGTCAGAATGAAGATATTAGATCATTTTAATCACTCATATATTTTACAACAACAGAGAAAAACATATTCAAGTCCCAACACAAAATTTCAAAGTAACAAAAAACAACATATAAAATAGAAGAATAAAAAAAAAAGGTTAAAACTCGTAAAAAAGGTCATCACTCTCTTTGCTGTCAAAGTTATTCTACTGATTTCTCTCCCGAAATTAGTAGAGCTCAATCAGATGCCACATCAACCCCATTCTTTGATAAAAATTCCTTTGCCTCCACTATGTCCTGCATACATAATCCAAGCTCAAAATAAACCACAGCTCCAAACTGAATCTAGTTAAATAAGTAATCAATTTATAACCTAACTGTATCAAAAAAAGTCATTCTGTACCAGTACCAGTACAAAATAGCATCTCTATGAATTGCATCCCCTGAGATATCTCAAAGTTTGAGATGATCTGGGAAAAATCCGGACTGTTCAGATTATTTCTGCATGAATCTCAAAGCACAATAATACAGACTCGAATAGGCACCGAAAATAATTTGGTCCGGCTTTAGATAAACTGAAAATTTGAGATATCTCAGAGGATACAGACTCGAACCAATGGATATAACTGATAATGTCTAAATTGCTGTTTGTCCACCACTAGAGGATCAGATCTAATCTGATTTCAATGACTCATTTAAAATTGCTTCAAATTAAAAAAAAAGAAAAAAAAGAAAAAAAACCTGTTGTAGTAGAACAGCTTCCTGAGGGCACGTAGGGAAGAACATCAATCCAATTCCAACCATGAAAAGACCATAACACCCCAATGCAACAACTAGGTATATTGGAAGCTGTTCAATAATATCAAATATATAAAAAGCCTTTCTTTGATCAAGGATCAAAATCAAAATTCTAGTTGGAATTGAATCTGACCAGCCAAGTATAATTAGGGGGAAGTAAAGAGGTTTGAAGGAGGCCGATCCATATAGCCGAGATTGCAGCAAGTACTGATGCTACTTTAAATATGTGCTTCATCTGGCTTAAATGATTGATTGATTGTCGAGAATTTTCACTTCATAAACATAACAAAATAAAATGTTAATATAATACAATGTTGTAAATAATGGTATGCGCTCATCGGATGGACAGGGTACCGCCAAGTGGTAAATGTGAATAATCGGCCATAATTGGGAATAATTGGCGGATTAGTCGGTAAAATCGGTGACGGTTTGTTTGCTGTCAATGACTAATTGGCCAATTCATCGGTCTAAATGGCCGTTTTTTACAACACTGATATAATATAACAAGGAGACACTTTATATGAACAAAACTAAGTAAAGGTTAGATCTAAGTACTATACCAGTCCATCTATTCCATTCTGAAAATAAACAGTTCAGGTATGATTTACTGGTTTTTCATTTAATTGGAATCCTGTGACCCTATTCCTGGTAAAATTAAATTTACCATCTAGCACTCCATTGTTAAGTTGTAACCAATACCATAATTTGAAAACTACAATTCCGATCCAATTACTAACCTGATTGAATTGGTATGAAATTACTAGTGAACTGAACTTGAGCAGAGACCGAGAGTTGCAACGCAACGCGGTGACGCCACAAGAAGTCGAGATCTATAACATTGGAGAGGAGCAAGGCGAAAAACAAAAGAGCGATCAAACTAAACAATTTTCGAGGACTGGAGGAGGAGAGTTGATTGGAACCCGAACTAGGAAGAGAAGGAAGAGGAGAGAAATTGGGCCTTGATCGGCCCATTTCACGAATGCGAGAGAGATGCCTAGCATGAGTCCAACCATGTAGAATGAAATCTGACTCGTCCATTTCAATCGAATCGCGAACACCTATATTTCAACTAGACCCGGTAGTAAGCCTAATTTTGAGTTTAGATCCGAGCCGTCCGATAAGAATCTGGACCAATTCGGGCCTAATGGAAATACACGGGATCCTTTAAAATTCGTGCGATAACAGATCGGACGGTCCTTATATAACCTCAAAATTTCGGGAAAAGTGTAGGTCCGATAGAATTTGGACGTACCTTTGGTCAGATGGACACCAAACCGTCCAATTCATTTCACGATTCGCTCTCCCTTAACTAAAAATTCGTGCGCACGAATTTCAAATAAATCGGACGGCTATAGTGTTCATTGGACCTAAAAGTAGGTCCAAAGCCCATTGAACATACTCTGTGCTCATTCAGTGGAAGAGAAATTCAGTCTATTGGTTTAAAAAATTAAAACTAGTGGGAATTTCACGTATACCCCTCAAAAACTTAAAAATTACGTATTCCCCCTCTAAAATTTGAAATTACGTATTTCCCCTCTAAACTTCAAAAACTTACATATTTACTCATTTATTGTCTTTTCTATTAAAATACATTCTAAATTTATAAAATACCTATTTTACCCTTTTATTAAAAAGCATAAAACACCCATCTGACTTCAATTTGAATATAAAGGTTCCTCTATCGTCTGAATTACTTTGAGATCCGTGCACGCTAGACCAGCACGAATCTTGAAGTGAACAAACACTAAAATTGATGCAATTTACATATCTTAATGCGATTCACACAGATCAAAATTGCTTTGAGATTCTTGTGGGCTAAATTAGCATGAATCTTGAAGCAAACACGCAATAATCTTATTGCAATACGTGTTGATCAGACGGTAGAGAAACCCTTCAAAATCAAATTTGAGTTTGATGGGACATTTTATACTTTTAATGAAGGGTAAAATAAGTATTTTATATATTTAGAATGAGTTTTAATATAAAAGACAATAAAATGGGTAAATATGTGAGTTTTAGAACTTTAGAGGGGTAAATACGTAATTTCCAAATTTAGAGGGGGAATACGTAAGTTTGAAGTTTTTGAGGGGTATACGTGAAATTCCCCCTTGAAACTAAAACGAATTGTTGTCTGTTACTGTTAATTAAATCACGAGAGGTTGATTGATGTAATTAATCTACGGTGGATTTGTCTTTTGTCATGTCCATCGAACCCAAATCCTCTAAGACCTAAACCCCCGCCTCCCATTCACTTGCTGCCTCGCGGATCGGCTCTGGCAATCAGCGGAGTAATCAATCAACTAGTAACCAGTGCTTCTCTTCTCCCTCACACCGCCTACTCAGCAAGGTAAAAAATTTCAAACTATAGGAGCGAATGCTGGAGATATCTATCTAGAATACTACACATTTATCCTTCCTTCCACATTCTACATATTCAATTTTGCTTTTTTTTTTTGTTGAATTTTGATGGAAAGGGCATAATTCAAACTTCCAAGTCAGGTGCTATTCTTTTATGTTAGGCGGTTGGTGGTAAAAATTGGCAATGGATTCAAGCAGAGCGTTTGTCAAGGATGTTAAGCGCCTCATTGTCAAAGTTAGTTTTTTTTTTTGTCTTTTTGTTTAGGGTTTATGGTTTAGGATACTGGTAAACTGGCAAGGAAGTAGGGGCTGGTATGATACAGGTCACCTGTCCTGACTGCCTACTTGGTGTTGTTTAATTTTTATTTTTTTTCATTTGAAGTGGTGGGTCTCGAGTGCATTTTCTTGTAAATTTATTTTTGTTTATATTTGTCATATATCCCTATTAGAAAAAATGCATATTCCATTGTTTCTCTTCCGCTCTCTCAATTGAAGGAAAAAAAATAGTGTCTTCAATTTACATGTGAATTCATGTGTGCAGAAATATATATATTTTTTTCATTTCTGGTCTCTCGTATTTCTCTCTGCGGAGCAGTGAATTTTTTGAAGGAGGTCAATAACTTAAATTAAACAATTTGTCTTTTTTTTTTTTTCAATTTAACAGATTGGAACTGCTGTTGTGACGAGATCTGATGGGAGATTGGCAGTTGGTCGATTGGGTTCTTTATTTGAACAGGTAATACTAAATTGGTCAAAAGATACTCTCATTCTCTTTACCTCTAAGTGGAAAATTTACAACTATATTCTATTTTAATTTTGTACAAATGCAGCTTCAAGAACTGAACACCCAGGGGTATGAGGTTATTTTGGTGAGTTCAGGTGCTGTTGGTGTCGGACGCCAACGCTTGCGGTATAGAAAACTTCTCAACAGCAGGTTCATTTCTCACAATTAACTCTCCCATTATTTCCAATTTCTTGGTTTTTTGTTAATATTGGTAATCTTCCTTTGATATATTTTTTCTTCCCGTTCAGTTTTTCTGATCTCCAAAAACCACAAGTTGAGCTTGATGGGAAGGCATGTGCAGCAGTTGGGCAGAGTGGCCTAATGGCTCTTTATGATGCCTTGTTTAGTCAGGTGAGTTTTTCTTTCTCTAATCACTTTTATTGAGGTTTTAGATTTTTATCTTATTTTTTATTTTTTGTTCATACTTGTTTTAGTAACATACAAATTGATTTCAGCTTGACGTGGCGTCATCCCAACTTCTTGTGACTGATAAAGATTTCAAGGATCCCGAATTTCGAAATCAACTCACCCATACTGTGAATTCCTTACTGTCACTTAAAGTGGTACCAGTATTCAATGAGAATGATGCTGTTAGTACCAGAAAGGCTCCTTATGAGGTCTTATATATACGCTTCGATTCTCAAGCTCTATTCACTTTAGACTCAATCACTTATTTATTTTCAACCAACAATATTGTTACCAAGTTGTACTTTAGAGATATAACTATGTAATTTTTTGTTCTCAGGATTCTTCTGGAATCTTCTGGGACAACGACAGTTTAGCGGCACTATTGGCTTTGGAATTAAAAGCAGACCTCCTTGTATTGTTGAGTGATGTGGAGGGGCTTTACAATGGCCCACCTAGTGATAGTAAATCAGAACTCATTCACACCTATATAAAAGAAAAGCATGATGAGACGATCACTTTTGGAGACAAATCTAGGGTTGGTCGAGGAGGCATGCAAGCCAAAGTCAAGGCTGCAGCCTGTGCAGCTACCCAAATTCCTGTTGTAATAACTAGGTATGTATTCTATTATTTTGTACTACATCTATATTGATAACATCTGTATTGAAAAGGGTTGCAGCACTAGATACTGGTGACTTGCCAGTCAGATCCAGTACTAAAAAAAATATCATTCAATGTTTACTGGTGAAAAGTTATCACACGGATGTAATCTTATGAAATTAATAGCAGAAGGAGCCTTTTATCAGATTTGGATAAAATGCTTATTAGTTTGGTATCAGTAGTCACATATGGCCAGAAAAATAACATCAATTTTGAATTTTTCTGTACAGTACTCTAGTTCAATCTGTTGTTAAATATAAGGGGAATTTCGTGTATACTCCTCAAAAACCTCGAAATTACGCATTTCTCCCTCTAAAATTTATAATATTGTACTTACCCCTCTAAATTTAAAGGTTTCACAAAACCTAATATATTGCCTTTGCTATTATAACTCACTAATTCCTGTTGTAATAGATAGGTATGTATATAACATGCCTTCTATCTGTTTTATTTTGTACTACAGTTGGCAGCTAAAGGTTATAGCACTAGATACTGTTGACTTGCCAGTCAGGTCTAGGACTGGATTAGTTTTGTATCAGTAGAGTCACATAGGGGTGTTCATTGGTTCCTGTTTATCTGGTTTTCAATCGAATCAAATATTTTTGGATTAAATGGTTTGGTTTTTCGGTTGAATTATTTTAAGTACTTTGGTTTTTTATATTTAGTTTGGTTTAGATTTTTCAAAACCGAAAAGACCAAACTGACCGAACTCTATATGTCAAATCCATGCTGATATGGTATTAAATAATTTAGTCAAGTGGTATTAAATAAGACTTTTGGAGGCTGATATGGTATTATTTGTTGAAGTGGTTTTACAAGAGATAGTATTCTGAAGGTGCTACAAGGAAAGAAGGTTGGAACTCTCTTCCCAACAAAAAGCATGCTGAGAGAGATTGTGGGGTCCACTAAAGAGATTAGCCCCCGTGACATGGCAGTTTCGGCAAGAGATTGCTCCCGCCGCCTCCAGGTAAAAACATAACCAATTATGTACACTATATTCACTCACAACAAGTAAATTTTTTTTATCAGCTCAAAAAATGCAACATATATGGTACATTTCTGTTGCAATATAATTGTTTGAGATTTTAAATATATTTCGACACTTGAACCTATTTGCAAGGCCTGTCTGTATGTTATATATGTGATTAACGAAATATTTGAATACATAGAGAGAATCAGTAATAAATTTAAGATAGTTGTTTGTCCATCATTATTAAATCTTTTCTTACTGATCCATATGTGTTAAATCTTTTTTTTATTTTTGTTGGATGAGACCTAAATCTTATATTCTTATTTGCATTTTGTTTATAAATAGAGTATATCATCAGAGGAGAGAAAGAAGATACTACTTGATGTAGCGGATGCACTAGAAGCAAATGAAGCTAAAATTAGAGTAGAAAATGAGGTTGATGTGGCAGTTGCACAACAAGCTGGGTATGAGAAGGCTTTAGTCTCTAGGTTGACTCTCAAGCCTGGAAAGGTAATCTCGTAAATTATTCCATGTTTGTCATTACATGTTTCAAAAAGATCAATATAAATTTGAGATGGGCTATTGTGCTTTGCAAATTAAAGCCTTTGTTTTAATTTGCGTCTATATTTTGCGATTTCAATGTCCAGACAGTCGATCTGAACCATCCAACATGATCTCCATATGAAAATGTGCTTGGAGACTAAATTTTCATTTTTTGAATTTTTTTTACTATTTTTTTTATAGGTACAAAACCACTGGGTTTTTATGGTCCAGAATTTTTTTAAAAACAATGCCTTTTCTACCTATCTATAAAAATAGTAAAAAAAATTTCAAAAATTATAAAATTTGGTCTCCAAGCACATTTTAATATGGACATTATATGTTGAACAGGTCAGATTGACTATTTGGACTTCAAATGGCCTCTTTAATTTGCAAAGCACCATAGCCTATCTATATAGACTTGACCCAAAGTTTTTGTCGTATGCTCCTTTGAAGAGATATTGTATAGATATGTGTATTTAGTGCTCATATTCTGATTGGACCTAGCCTGATTATGTCAAACTAAATTTTGTTTATTTTGGTGTGTTTTGCAACATTCTGTACAGATATCTAGCCTAGCAAAATCGATCCGGGTACTTGCTAACATGGATGATCCAATAGGCCAAATACTCAAAAGAACAGAGGTTAGTTCTTACATTTCAAGTGTTGGTAGAATACTCTGTATTAAACAATCTCAGTTTCATTTTTGTTTGCTATACTACAAGACAATTACCACTATTTGATTGGTGTTTTCCTTCTTCATGTTGTCTTTATTTGACTGAAATGTAAGAAAAAGGAACAAAAATAAATTAAGTATGATTGTTGAGTGAGGATATGGTACTATGCATAGCACAGATTAGTCTTTTTTACGTCTATATTTTTGAAGTCCCAACAGTCAATCCTAACCGTTAAAAATGATCTCTATATGAAAATGTACTTGAAGATCAAATTTTATATTTTTTTTAGGTAGGTAGAAAATCACTACTTTTGAACGGTCCTAAGAATCTTTAGATCAAGTGATTATCTTCGTATTTAAAAAAATAATAAATAAATTATAAAAAAATGTAAAATCTGATCTACAAGTACATTTTCATATGGAGATCATTTTGAATAGTTTAGATTGATTGTTTCAAATTTTGAAAATTGAGATATTCATCCATAGTACGGACCAATATGCGCTATGTATAGTACCATAGCCTCACTCAGTCACTCATGATTGTTTGTGATTCATAAAAAGCACCTATCTACATTACCAACACTTGTTTCTTTAATAAAATGATGAGTGCACAAATTGCTTTAATATTTTCCAGGTTGCCGATGAGTTGGTTCTTGAGAAGACATCGAGCCCTTTGGGGGTTCTTCTTATAGTGTTTGAGTCCCGTCCCGATGCCTTAGTGCAGGTATAATATCATGCCTTAGCCCCGTCCCGATGCCTTAAGTGTAGCTTAGCGATTTTTATAATTTTTTTTTTTCCTGGAACCACAGATTGCATCTTTGGCAATTCGAAGTGGTAATGGGTTGCTTCTGAAAGGAGGTAAGGAGGCAATGAGATCCAATGCAATTTTGCACAAGGTAATGTAATTTAATTTTACCGCTGTCATTTAAAAGGCAAAAGAAAATGCCAAATGTAAAAAAGATGGTAAAATAGGTTATTACTGGAGCAATCCCAGCCTCAGTTGGGGAAGGACTCATTGGTCTCGTGACCTCAAGAGATGAAATTGCAGATTTGCTGAAGGTGAGCAAGTGTACTTGTAAATTTCATTAAATAATTTCCTCTAGAAGGAGTAACAAACTAAAAAGAGTAGGGTTAAAATTGGGTAAATTTTTTAACATAGCAGTTTTGACTTTATGCAGAGCACAGACAATAGAATCAAAACAGCACTGCATGAAGCCAAACCTGCTTTGTTAAATTCTTTACCCTTAAAATGCCCCATTGCTTAATTTCCTCTAAAAGGTGTAACAAACTCCTGAGTAGGGATAATATGCCCCATTGCTTTCATGCCTTTTATTATCATCTCTATTTTTAAAAGTCCAAACATTCGATTCGAACCGCACAACATAATCTCAATACTAAAATGTGCTGGAGACCAAATTTTGTATTTTTTGGAAACTTTTGACTATTTGTTTAGATAGGCACAAAATCACTGTTTTTGGACGATCCAAAAACAGTGATTTTGTACCTATCTAAAAAAATAGTAAACAATTTCCAATAAACATAAAATTTGGTCTCCAAGCACATTTTAAGATGGCGACCATGTTGAGCGGTTCAGATCGACTGTTTGGACTTTAAAAACTGTGATAAAATGTGAGGCTCCAAACTAAAACACCTTAATTTGTCTAGTTAAAAGTAGTTCGAAACTGTGATAAAAATGTGAGGCTCCAAACTAAAACACCTTAATTTGTCTAGTTAAAAGTAGTTCGAAACTAGAACGTGTCTTTAATGTTTATTTTGTAGCTTGATGATGTGATTGATCTTGTAATCCCAAGAGGAAGCAATAAGCTCGTGTCTCAAATCAAGGCATCAACGAAAATTCCTGTTTTAGGACATGCTGGTAAGATTTTGATGCTAAATTTCCTATGGATTACTTTTAGTTAAACTTATGTCTTTGTTTCGGGGATCTCATAATGTGCCTGAATTGATTGATTTTTTATTGTTTTTAAATTTGATCTATGAGATTAATTGACTATATATACCAGTGGGACAGGCACTGTTATAGAACAGTTCTTTGCTTGCTTTATTTTTTACTTTTGATTAGCTTGTAATGTACACCTAGTTTGTAAACTTCTATTTAATTAATACAAATTGTTGGTGCGCATTTCACCACCTAACCTTCAAAGAGAGAGAGATTCATTGACTAAAGAAAAATAAAATTCTTGACTCTTTTTCTCCAGATGGCGTATGTCATGTGTATATTGACAAATCAGCTGACATGACCATGGCAAAGAAAATTGTATTGGATGCAAAAATTGACTATCCAGCAGCATGCAATGCTATGGTGATTCTATTTTCTTGTTACCTCATTTACTCAAAATAATTTGCTGCAGATTTATTTTTCCTTCCTATCCTTTTTTTTAAATTACTTGATTTTTCAGGAAACTTTGCTTGTGCATAAGAGCTTGTTAAAATCTTCCGACATAAAGGACATTATTTTTGAGCTGGAAACAAAAGGTTTTTGATCTTCACTTTAGTAAAATTTATATTCTAGTACGACTGTATGAGTGAGGCTTTGGTACTATGCATAGCGCAGATTGGTTTGTACTACGCATCAATATTTCCATTTTCAAAGTCCAAATAGTCTATCTGAACCATTCAATGTGATTTTCGTATATACTTGCAGACTAAATTTTACATTTTTTAGAATTTTTTTACTATTTTATTAGATAGGTAGAATATTATTACTTTTAAATAGTTAAGAAATTCTAAAAAAGGGGGAAATCATGTTGAATGGTTCAGATCGATTGTTTGGACTTTGAAAATGGAGATATTGATCCATAGTATGGACCAATATGTGCTATGCATAGTACTGTGGCCTCACTGTCTTCTAGTACATATCATATCTGGAAGATTGACATTTGGACAATATGTGACAGGAGTAACAATTTTTGGGGGACCCACTGCCAGCAAAGAATTGAGCATTCCAAAGGCGGAGTCGTTTCATCATGAGTATAGTTCACTGGCATGCACTGTTGAATTTGTTGATGATGTTCATGCTGCTATTGATCATATTCACCACTATGGGAGGTATAATAACAGCAGTTTCTTAGAACTATGAAAATGTTTTGTTTATTTTATTTTTATCATGTATTTTAATTGTGTTTAACATTTTTTAGTGCACATACGGATTGTATAGTCACTTTAGATGGTGAGGTTGCTGATATCTTCCTCAAACAAGTTGACAGGTATTATTTTATTGTGCATCAATTGCTAGTGAGGCTATGGTACTATGCAAAGTTTTACTTGTTGATCTGAACTGTTCAACATTAATTCCATATGAAAATGTATTTGCGGATTAAATTTTATTTTTTTATAATTTTTTACTATTTTTAGATAGGTAGAAAATCACTATTTTTTATGGGTCTAGAATCTTTAGATCAAATTATTTTCTACCTATCTAAAGAAATAGCAATTTTTTTTAAAAATGTAAAATTTTCTACCTATCATGTTGAACAGTTTAGATCGATTGTTTGGACTTTGAAAATTGAGATATTGATCTATAGTACAGACCAATATGCATGATGCATAGTACCATAGCCTCAATCATCAATTGCTGTTTTTTTATGGCCAAAAATTTGGATTCTTAACACACACTCTCTCTCTCTCTCTATCTCTACCTCTCTCTCTTCTTAGTGCTGCTGTCTTCCATAATGCAAGCACAAGATTCTCTGACGGAGCTCGGTTTGGACTAGGTGCAGAGGTACTGATTAAAAACATTTCTTCCAGATTTCCTTTTAATTCTCTACTCAGGAGTTACTTGATTTTTCATTTTGTTATTTGTTTTGGTGACTTCTTGGTTGTGTAGGTTGGAATAAGTACAGGTAGAATTCATGCACGGGGCCCGGTTGGTGTTGAGGGGCTTCTAACAACAAGATGGTATATGAATCCACTTCTTCTTGCATTTATGTTCTGTTTTGATGTTTATTTGCACATAAATCGTCAAAATTGTTTACTCAAGTTGATACTAGATAGTAGGTAAGGTGCTGTAAACAAGCAGCATAAAAAGGGGGAATTTCATGCTACATTTTTTTTTTAATAAATATAAAATCGGTAAGTTTTTAAATTTCAAATGAGTTTTAATAGAAAAGACAATAAAATGGGTAAATTTGTGAGTTTTTGAAACTTAGAAGGGAAATTATGATATTACTTAGAGGGGGACATACGTAATTTCAAAGTTTAAGTTTATAGTGATATATATGAAATTCCCTCTAAAAAAATTAAAGAACTGTAAAAATAAGTTATTGTTATTACTGTCTTTGAGCTTTCAAAATTTTAAGTTCTGGTAAAATATTTGCAGGATTTTGAAAGGAAACGGGCAAGTAGTGAATGGTGACGAAGGCATTGTGTACACCCACAACGATCTTCCTTTATAATGCCATTCAGTACGTTTCAAGTCTTATCACTCTTTTTCATTTGCATTATATCATTAACATACTTTAGAAATATCGATCGTGGTTTTCTTTGAAGGTGGTCGATCTGTTGCCTTTTGAAGATGCATCATGGCTTATGTTCTTTCTATTATGTACCGGTGATGTAGAATGTAATGAGGCTGTTGTTTAACTTTTCATGGAATAATAATCATTATTTAATAATAAGAATAGCAATAAGAATTATATATATGTACTGCTTAGTTGTGATATCTTACGAGTTAAGAACAAAAGCAGAGACTTATTGTGGTTAATTTAATCTCTACCAAATCGCTCCACATAGTGATCTTATGAGTCTTTCAGTAATTACTAATAAGATGATCAAATCAGATAGGATTGTAGATCTTATGTGGCGCTTGGACTTGTCATATACTGAGTGTTAGATTGTACCTTTTTTTTTTTTTAATATATCTATTCCTTATTTTATGAAAAATTAAAAGCAACTTTCTTCTTTCCAGAAGATTAATAGTTTTGTTTAAAAATCTAAATTTATAATCCTTGTCCAAAGATTAAAAAAACATTTCTTTTTCATAATCCTTGTCATCAGGACACAGTTGTACCAGTTTTGTACAGTGTCGATAGTTGCCAACTTGAAATTGATTGAGATTTGTCAAAAATCAGAGGTGTACAAAATACACATAAATGATAGATGAACAAAAAGAAAAATAAAATCTAGTATATAATTTGAAGCTTCTTCGATTGAGGATATCTTTTATTTTTTTTATTTTTTTATTTTTTTTATTTTTTATTTTATTATGTGGCGCTTGGACTTGTCATATATACTGTATGTTTTCTGGTATATAATAGACAGAGTTCTCTAAAAAAAGAATGGAGAAAGAGTGACCTATCTAGGGATTGATACCGGAAAAAAGGACTTGCTCAAACAGGTAAAATTTCTATATACTGGTACAATAAAAAGGCGAAATCTGGTTCTGGAAAAGAATGTACTATTGATTTCTCATGTCCACTAATTTCTGAAAACTCAATCCCATTAATTCCAACTGAAAGAATTACATACTATTTCGTTTATTTAAAATTACTTCTAATACCAAGCAGTATTGTGAAAGAGTTACAATTTAAAACTTTGAGCCTCCATTTTTGTAAATTTCAGTTTTTATGTTTTGAAGCAATCAATATCCCAAGTATCTAGTATGAACAACACATAATGTTAACCAACCTGCAAGGCTGTTCAAGCTCTTCAGATATGACAAGTCATTTTTCTGTAGAAGCTATACCAGTAACACACTTGCCTACATTTACCAGAATACAACCAATCATTAAAGACAATATGACAAATTTTTATTATATCAAGAAAATGGAATTATCAATTATTACATACATTTTATTTCCCTGATTTTCTAGAGGAAATGGTGAACAAGTTCTCTTGTAGGCAAACATAGAGCCTCAGTTTTTGTAAGTTCCCCAAACTTCAAGACACAGAACAACATGAAATAAAGTCAATCTTTGAAAATGCTACATCCAGTTCAATCAAATACCATGAATTAAAGGATGCAAAAAAACCAAACACGAAAGAGGCCAATTTTAGTAACAACATCGACCCAAAGAATTTTCAAGTTCAATTACATCCATTGAATGAGAATGGGACAACACTAAACACTTTCCAAATCAAACCCTAAAAATGATATAAAAGATAAAAGGAAAAGGTACACTGAAACATAAAACCTTAAAATGATAGAGCTGAGGTTTTACAAAGCCTTAAAAGGATAGTTTGTCCACTGGCCGTCCCTTTCAATTTGAGGTTTGAACCGGTTAAAAAAAAATCTCTTGTGAATATTTAATGGGTTGATGCTCATCATTATCTGAAATAAATGAAACAAAATCATTTATAATTGTATAATATCACCAGATCATGAGCTTCTTCTCCACCTAAAAGAAGCACACTTGATGATCCTTAAACACCCTCAATGGGCAAAATTTGTAATCTGCATCAAATTTCATATCCAAGTAAAAAAATACAAGAGAAACACAAGCCCTTTTTTGCATCTAGTTTAGGTTTTGCTATGGACCATATCCTACTTTTTTCTCTGATTTTGTTTGTTTTTCTTCAGAGTTTCAAATACAGGCCTTTGATTTGTACTTCTAGATCTCTTCCGAAATTCAAGTCCATTATTTACAGCTGAGCAAAAAGGTCATTATGTTGCTTTCCTCAAATAATGAGCAATTCGGTAAAGTTACAGTTCATGATGATGCTTTCCTCAAATATATAATGGCAATATAGCAAATTAAGTAATAGAAACTACATTGTAGGTAATGCTGTCTGGCAAGAGCATCATTCCTTTAATTAACCTAGGACCAGTGTTGTGAAATCTTGATTCAAGTCATGAATCACTCGTAGTGCAGTAAATCCAAGTAACCACTAGGACTGTCAAAATCGCTTCCTCTTCATCTCCATCGGTTTCAGATTTGTCCTCTTTCTCTTGCACATCTTCTTTGATTACCATTCCTTAAATTAAGATTTGAACTTTTAAATTTGGATTAAGACAACAAAGGTCACTCTATTTGGAACCATATCATGCAAATTTCATCTTAGATATATGCACTATCCTTTATACAATCCAGTATAATTTAGAGGATAAACAGATTATTGCATTTATCACAGCTTGTATGTAATAGTATCATCAATTATCTATCAAGAGTATTATAAAAATATAGGAATTTGGAAGTACCTTGTAGATTATTCCATGTTGCAAGCACCACTCCTTTAACCGCAATTGGAGATCTCAACTTTGCAATGTTCTACAGCAATTAACTCATCCGCTGATACTTTCAATTTGAAACAGTTTGAAATCTTCAAACTTCTGAGGGAAGCAAGGTTTGTCAACCCCAACAATGAGCTCGCATATGGATTCTGGAATCCATGCAACATCATGTCATGAGATTCAACGGAGGGTCCCATAACCGAGTTCAGATTAAGACAACTTCCAATGGAAAGTTTGACCAAGGATTTCAGCTTTTGCATTCCAGTCATAGATACTAGCATCCAACATGCATATATTTCCAATTCTTGAAGTTGTAATGGCAGGGACTCTGCTTCTAAGAATAGCAAACTATGACAGAAGGCAATTTTCAAACACCTTAGTTTGCATAGGCTACCAATCCATTCTGGAAATATCCTGCCACCATAACCATCTATTTGTAGCTTGGTAAGATTAGAGTGAGGCTCGAGACTAACCATCACCGAAAAACAACTTTGATCTTCAAGAAATATGTCCTGACCACTTATAGTGATCAACATAAATCCACTGCCATCTATGAACCGGAAAGACTCCCCTTTCCATGATAGTATCAAGTGCTCTAAGTTATGCAAATTCACAATATTAGCACATTGTACATCCATTAAATTGGTAATATTTCTCAATCCACATATACAAAGAGTTCCTCCCAAATCAGGAATATCCTTTAACCATCCTATTGTTTCACATTTGAGCTTCACCTTTACAGCTTGAATTCCTACAAATTTGCTCAAGCTAGGTGGTATATAACTCACACCAGTATTACTGATTTCTAGAGTTTGAAGATTTGTAAGCCTACCCATGTCACTGGGAAGCTCTTTAAGTAGCTCACAATAAATAATACTGAGTTTTCTCAAGGACTTTAACTGGAAAAGGGACCCAGGCAACACCTCGAGGCCACAACAATATTCGATTTGGAGCTCTTCTAAGCTAACTAGGTTTCCTATGTTGTTTGGTAACTCCTTAAATTTAGAGCAACAACTAATAAAGAGTTTCCTCAAGGTTTTCAATTGACAAAAGGACTCAGGCCATACCTTGAGGTTAAAACAACCACTAATTAACAGCTCTTTCAGGCTAATTAGATTTCCTATTTTAGCTGGCAATTGTTCGATACCAATATTCCTAAGAGTTAGATTTTGCAAGCTGTAAAGGGAGCATATGCTTTCATGTAGCCTTTGAACGAACATATTCCTAATTGAAAGATAGCGAAGATGTTTCAAATTACCAATGGAGGAAAGAGATTCTAATTCACCGAAACTCCATAGTTCTAGAGCTCTTAATTTTGGTGCCATTGAAAGGTTAAAATTACAGAAAGTGTTTTTTACATAATAGCCTGTAATGAGTGTCCGCAGAGCCGTGAATTTGTCAAAGGGAATTGATTCTAATAGGTTCACACTATCAGCTATATCCAAATGGTACAATACATTAGGAAACCTTGGGAGGTTGCTAACCTCAATTGAGTAACAACCATTTTCTGAATTGAATCGTGCTAAATCATGAACTATATCATGCAACTTAAACTCTTGGCAAACAAAACCATTCCCCTCATTATAACCTTCTATTTCAAAAAAGGACCTCTGGCATAGCTGCTGTACATATCCAAAACCAATCTCTTCTGCGGTCTTGTTTCCATTGGACTCGATAAAATCATGGTACATCCATAATTTCACCAACTCTCCGACATTGTAATAGTAATTTTTAGGAAACATGGAACAATATTGAAAACAAGACTTTAGGTATAGAGGAAGGCGTGCGTAGCTTATTTGAAGAGATGGAAATATCTCATTGCTAGCATCGGACTCCCATAGCTCACTTTCTAAAATCTCTCTCCAACTCTCTTCTTTCGCCTCATGCCTTAGAAGGCTAGCAATTGACTTCACAGCTAGGGGTAACATTCCACACTTGTTCATGATTTGCTTTCCAATTTCTACCAAGTTCGGGTTGTTGTTTTGTTCTACTCCACCAAATGCATAATGTTCGAACAATCGCCAACACTGTTCAGCTGATAAATGACCAATGTTGAATGTTGGCTCTGTTTGCATGATTCGCGCAACGTAATCATTCCTTGTAGTAACTAGGATTTTAACAAATGTTGCTGACATAAAAGGAGCCTGAAATTGATCCCAAAGATTATGTTTCTCATTCCAAACATCATCAAGGACCAGAAGTACCCTTTTCCCACTTATCTCTCTCAAAATTTTCTCTTGTAAAGCACTCAAATTTGTAAGACCACACTCGTTTCCTATAATGGACTCTAATAATTCTTTGGTGAGTCTTTCAACATTGAAATTCTCTGATACGCATATCCACCCAAATTTATCAAACCTTTGTCGGATTCTTTGATCATTATAGGCAAGTTGTGCGAGGGTTGTTTTGCCAATGCCCCCCATACCAACAATTGCCACGACCGAAACAACATCATCACATTCAGAGGACAACAAATCAATTAACTTCTCCTTTTCCCTCTCTCGCCCAAAGATATTTGACTCAACTACAAAGTGGCTAGTTGGAGCTACTTGTAGTTCGTTGTTGCAATGCTTCAGCCCATCTCCCTCTGACAGTTGAAGTGCTATCCGATCATTCGCAATCTCATCAAATGTGCTCCTTATTTGTTGAATTCGACCGAGCATGCCATACGGAACCTGAAAAGTTTTATTTACCTTGAGAGTGTATTACCTACTATAATGTTCATGTACATAAATTATAATAGTTACATATTATAGGTCCTTGCTACATATGTGCAGTTGGCAATGTGGTTTGCATGGAGTCATCATATATCCCCTGGCATGCCATATGTCCAGCTGGTACCTTTTACTTGTATATCTCTACCTGGACCTCATAGTGCCGAAATTTTTATTAATTCAATTTCAAAAAGAAAAAGAAAAAACACATCTGAAATTGGAGAATTTGAAAAATACTATAGCCTCTAGAATTAGATGCCCTCCAAAAACTTAAATATCAGTATAATACAATGCATTTTTGGATTTTGAGGGGCCTCAAATTCAATTTGTCCTCTTCTAAGAATGAAGCCGTAAATTGAATTAGTGGCCATGGTATTTTTGGAATTCCACAGACAACGTGGCTTTTTGGTTTATTTTTTTTTTTTTTTGGAATATGATATAAATAAAAAATTTGGCTTATAGTGAGAGTGTGAGACTATGAGTAGAAGTACATTTCATATTCTGCATAATAGTTCCAAAAGCTTACATCTTTTTGGCATTAACAAGGGAATTAGAAATTACAATTTTTTTGTTTTGTCCTGAACTTCATGAGCAGTTCCATTTACACTAACAGGAAGACATTAAATAAAATTAGTTACCTGAATTAGCTTCATTTTAGGAGAAACTGGTGGAGAAGCATCTCTTCCCTCAACTTGTGCCTGTAAGATTTCATAGTGGTACTCACCCAACACATCCTCTGCATCATACAAAACACCCTTGAGCTCCTTTAACCAGAGCTTGACTGACAAGTCTCCGATCTCCCTCTGCTCTGCATCGTAGAGTGTGGCCTTGATCCGCTCCAACATCCTCATCAATTTCTCCAATTCAGCCTTCATTTGATGGTTTTGATTTAAATGAGGAGATGAGGAAGAAGACGGGGCTTGTGTAGATGCGATGATAGAAGGCAACAAATTGGAACCTAAAGAGAGAAGGTTGGAAATCACTCCTCTTAGACCCATGGATCTAAAATTGCTAAGTCTCTTCTCTTGTTTCTCTCTGCGTTGATATGAAACAATATATGTGATAGATAAAATATGTGGAGAAGACTAGGAGTCAACTCCATAAATATGTGGTTGTAGTATCATTAATTGTCATCTTTGTTGCCAAACAAAAAAAATATAAAATATAAATTTGTGTTATGAAACTTGAAGGCTGGACCTTCACTTTTCTCTCTCTCAAAAAAAAAAAAAAACATATTGTGTTGGATAAAAGAAGTGATCAAGAATTCTGAGTTAAATTTTTTTAATATAAGTAATAGTATATTTGTATAATAAGCAGGGTTAATTTAAATACACTATTGATTTTGTGCACTAATTATATCCCACATCTTTATCTATGTTTTCAAAGTTCAAAGAGTCGATCTGAATCTCTCAACATGATATTCATATTCATACTATTTTTCTAGATAGGTAGAAAATTATTGTTTTTAAAAAAATTCAGAAATAATGATTTTATACCTATAAAAATAGTAAAAAAATCCAAAAATATTAAAATTTATTTTCTAAATACATTTTAATATGAATATGATATTCAGCTATTCTGATTGGCTGTTGAAATTTCGAGAACAAAAATTGAAATATAATGGAACACAAATTAACAGTGGATTTTAACCCACTCTTGTATAATTGCGTTTTAGAATATGGGAAGGAAAAAATCATGTGAAAGCGCCAAGGAAAACATGTAGTTCTTATGTGGCGCTATATGTGTGTACTGTGTATGGAGGTATACTCAATGTTAGATTCTACTTTTTTTTTTTAATATATCCATGTAGAATTTTATGAAAATTAAATTAAGCATTATTCTTTTCGAAAGATTAATGCTTTTTTTGTCTAAAATCTAAATACATAATAATAGTTTAACAAAGCTGCAGAGATTTAAATGCAAACATTCAAGTTTGTCTTGTGAGACCAAAAGATAAGAAAAGTAAACACATGTATTAATTCGACAATTTCAAATTTGGTCTCATATTTAGTCTATACACATTGTGATGAGTACACCAGATTTAATTAGATTCATAGGACGGTTTGTAATTTTAGTTTCGCACAAATTTTAATGTGAATCAAATTAATGACTCGGACAGAGTCGAATTCGTATTCTCTGCATTAACTCAAAAGGAAATCTTTGAATTAGTACATCTGCACTATCCGATCCGCTTTAAAATTTGTATAGACTAGATCTATACTAATATTAAAAAACTCATGTGTTAAAATCAAACAGATGAAAATCAGACGACCAAAATACAAAGGATATATACGTGTTTAACCGTTTTTTTTAATTACCACTCTAATAAATCGGAATTAAATAAATACCACCGGATTTCATAAATTTAAGATTCCGCCACGTTCGCGAAATGAATTTGCGCACTGACCTGTTTCCGACTGACCCGTTCACAAAACTATTCTGCGAACCGACCCATTCCCGACTGACCCGCTTCAGCGACCCGTTCTCAAAATGAATTTGCTGACGGATTCGTTCACAAAATGGTTATGCACACCGACCCGTTCACACGATGGATATGCGAACCGACCCGTTCCCGATAATTTCTGTTTTTTAAATTCTGTTTTTTAATTTCTGTTTTTAATTTCTGTTTTTTAAATTCTGTTTTTTAAATTCTATTTTTTAATTTCTCTTTTTAAAATTCTGTATTTTAATTTCTGTTTTTTTGTTTCTGTTTTTTAAATTCTGTTTTTCAATTTCTATTTTTAATTTCTGTTTTCTAAATTCTGTTTTTAAATTTCTGTTTTTAATTTTTGTTTTTTAAATTCTATTTTTAAATTTCTGTTTTTAATTTCTGTTTTTTTAATTCTGTTTTTTTAATTTCTGTTATTAATTTTTTTTTAATTCTGTTTTTTTAATTTCTGTTTTTAAAATTTTGTTTTTAAAATTTTGGTTTTAATTTCTGTTTTTCTAATTATGTTTTTTAATTTCTTTTTTTAAATTCTGTTCTCTAATTTATGTTTTTTAGATTTATTTTTGTAAATGTTAGACTTATTTTTAAATAGGTTAGATTTACTTTTGAAAATGTTAGAATTATTTTTAAATAGATTAGATTTATTTTTGAAAATATGTTAAGTAATTTAAATGAATACCACCCGAATTACTAAATCTAACACCCGAATTACTAAATCTAATTGGGGTGGTATTCATTTAAATTACTTAACATATTTTCAAAAATAAATCTAATATATTTAAAAATAAATCTAACATTTTCTAAAAATAAATCTAACCTATTTAAAAATAAATCTAACCTATTCAAAATAAATCTAACATTTACAAAAATAAATCTAACCTATTTACAAATAAATCTAACATTTACAAAAATAAATCTGAAAACCAGAAATTATAAAACAGAAATTAAAAAGCGGAATTTATAAAACAGAATTTGAAAAACAGAAATTAAAAACAGAAATTAAAAAACAGAATTTAAAAAGCAGAAATTAAAAACATAATTCAAAAAACATAATTTAAAAAACAGAAATTAAAAACAGAATTTAAAAACAGAAATAAAAAAAAAATTTAAAAACAGAAATTAAAAACAGAAATTAAAAAATAGAATTTAAAAAACTGAAATTTAAAAACTGAATTTAAAAAACAGAAACTAAAAAACAGAAATTAAAAAACAGAAACTAAAAACAGAAATAAATAAACAGAAATTAAAAAATAGAATTTAAGAAACAAAATTAAAAAACAGAAATTAAAAACAGAAATTAAAAAACAGAATTTAAAAAACAGAAACAAAAAAAACAGAAATTAAAAAAAGAATTTTAAAAATAGAAATTAAAAAATAGAAATTAAAAAACAGAATTTCAAAAACAGAATTTAAAAAACATAAATTAAAAACAGAAATTAAAAAACAGAATTTAAAAAACCGAAATTATCGGGAACGGGTCGGTTCGCATATCTATCGTGTGAACGGGTCAGTGCGCATAACCATTTTGTGAACGGATTCGTCCACAAATTCATTTTGAGAACGGGTCGCTGAAGCGGGTCAGTCGGGAACGGATCGGTTCGCATAATAGTTTTGTGAACGGATCAGTCAGGAACAGGTCGGTACACAAATTCATTTTGCGAATGTAGCGGAATCTTAAATTTATGAAATATGGTGGTATTTATTTAATTCTGATTTATTGGGGTGGTATTAAAAAAAAAACGGGTGTTTAACTGAGCCTCATCAGATACACCCTGCTCCCTTTAAAGTCATGTGTTTTTACTTTAGCAACAATTACTACTGTGTGGAAAACAAGATTTTTTTTTTTTGAGCCAGGTGTGGAAAACAAGATTAATGTTGTTAATTTTATTTAGAAGTGGGAATAACCATACTAAAATTTATTGATTGCATGCATTTGTTAACACAGACATTGACGTCATTTTTTAAAAATATCTAACATTAAATAAAAATTAATAGAAATATCCATGATTTTTGAAGAATTATACTAGTGCCCAAACCACTGAGAATTTTAGCGGCTTACTTTTTATCTAGACAACTAGAGTTCTTGTTAGTCCAGAAAAAAAGCGGACCTTTGAGATTCTCAGCATTCAGAACATAATATAATTTTATTTCTTAGGTTCCTATCCAAAACCATCCGAATGTTTTGGATTTATGATTTTTTTTTATTTAATTAGAAATTTTTATAATTTTTTTTTCATATTTCTATGAAAAAGATGGAATACTGTAGAATTTAATTTACTTAAGACTGTGATAAATTACTCAGATCAATATTTTTGTGTTAGAATTTTTTGCAGTGGTAAGAAAAATTAAAATATTTCCTTGTGTATTACAAGAACAAAAATTGGATCTAAGTTATCAATTATAGTTCAAAAATCACTTCTAGGTAAATGAAGAAATTATTGTGGCCCTTCAAATACATTCAAATTCCATGACACTTCATCAATTTTTCTAGAAGCTATATTATATTTTTAATATTTTTCTAAAATCGCTTCTAAGAAAATAGATGGAATAGCTTAGAATTTGAATGTATTAGAAGGACAATGGTAATTTCTTTATTTACCCAGAAGTGACATTTGAATCGGGATAAATAACTCAGACTCAAAATATTTTTATTTTTTTCTAGTAAAACAGAAAATATTTTAATCTTTCTTGCAGCTGCAAAAATTACGAGTCATGTAGATTTGAACCTACGGCGAATTGTTTTTTTTTGTAGTAGTAGTGGTTGCACAAAGTATAAGCTAATTCATCACATAATTAGTTTTTGAAGTAATACTGTCTCAAACTTGGTGTGAAATGGGTAATTTCAATTTTGTTTACTATAATTTGATTTTGATTTGTAAAACAGTTAGAAATTTTCTAATGCCATTGCCCATATATTTTATTATATATAGTTATAACAAAACAATTTTCTTTACCCATTGTAATTAAATCGATTTTTTTAAACACCCTAAAAAAATACTCTCGATTTTAATTTTTTTTTAAATGCACTGACCGCCATACTATGGGGTACTGTTATGACCCGTGGCTGCGAGGTGTGACAATATATTTCAAGATTTGACTATTAATATTAAAAAAAAAAAGTTATAGATCTGGAACGATTGCGGTCCCCACAAGCAATTATGGCAGTTTAGGTGTGGTTACGATATCAGAAATTAAAAAAAAAGTGCGGGTACGATTATTTAAAAATAATTAATTTATCATTTACATTGTTTACTATATAGATATAAATACTTGTGTTCTTTGGATTACATACTTCAAAATTTGACTATTAATATTAAAAAAAAAATTATAGATCTAAAGTGCAGTTATGGCAGTTTGATCTCCACAAACAGTTATATATGATAGTTTAGGTACAGATACTGTGCGGGTACTCATATCAGTTTTCTTTGATTTAAACTGTACACAGTGACTTAGTTTGGATAAAATTTAAAAGTCTTAATGACCATAATTGGATAAACTAATGTTAAGTGACCATATATAGGATTATGTTGAGTGATCTCTTGTGAAATTTAATTTAATAAAAATAAGCCAAAAAAACAAAAAAATAGCAATTAGTCATATATAAGATTCAATCTTTGCAAATTATTGAACCAATGGAAAAACAAACTTCACCGAAAGATAGATAAATGTGCGGAATGGTGCATTATTTGGTGTTTTACTGTTGGATCAAGCGCCACTTTCTATTCCTCCATGCTACTTGGATAACATTCGCAGCGCTCTCTCTCCAATTTTGGATCTTTTTCCTTTACAGTCAAATAAAATAAGATAATTCTAATCATATAAAATTTTATAAGGTTTCCTCACAAGTAAAACTTAAAAAATAGAATTGTTATATTAACAAAAACAAAATGCTAGGAAAAATTTACCTAACTGCCATTTGGACACCAGGGTTGCATAGGACACCAGAGACAGAGATGGCTTGATCTATGTCATCTGCTCGTAATACCAACACCTCAACATTTGTGAGAGACCTAATAGTTTTTTCCGAAATTAAGCGCAATCCCTGGTATCTGTTCATACCTCCCACTGTAAAATAGAAAAACATTGTTTTAAAATTTCAAATTTACCCCCAAGGGAGAGAAGGTTAGAAAGGTACCATTATAATGGCCTAAAGACTGTTGTTCTATGCACCAGACGATGAGCTCCTCGCCGAACACATCACCATCTCCCAACAAGGAAATATCTCCACTCCTGTGAATACATCCCAACATACCCCTCACTATGAATACAAACTTATCTATGTGCTCCCCATCGCCAACTAAGTGGCTTCCCTTTGGGTACAGCTTTCGTCTTAGTTTATCAGTTATAGCATCAAAAAATATTTGATCATCTAGCGAAGTTAATACCCCCACCTGCATTTACTGCTTTATTAGGTGTGAATTTCACAGAAGGGTTATTATAAATGCTTTTAGTTCTGAACAAGTTATTTTGGTTCTGGGCTAATCAAGTCCAACATCAGTATGGTCTGTGGGCTGGTCATACATTTTTTCTCTGCTAAGAATTTAGATCGAATCTTTCCATTATTTATGATGCAAAACAGTGGGTTATGGCGGATTGAACAACAAAGGAAAATAATTAAAGACTCTCAAGTACAGTCAGACGCGGCTACCGGTCAGAGGCCTGGTAAGATAACATATAGTTATATACCATTAAGTACAAGCACAGCCCGTTGCAGTAATTCTGGAATTTCAATATAGTTATATAGGGAAGCTCAGCTGACATAAACCCAAGCCAAATTTTGGTGATCAAAATATCTTAACATGAAGAAGCGAAGGACAAGTACCATGCAAAGAACAATTAAAAATATTACATTAACATTCACAAATTACATACCTTATTTAGCAAACCAATATAAAGCCAGCGGTGTATCTCTTTTTTAAGGTTATCCGGCAAGTTCAACAGCAACTCTTCTTCATTCACTCCACAAGTGGTTCTCCAGCTTAATCTCTCAGCTTCTCTTACTCTCCTACAAATTCATAAAGGCCGAAGTGTAAACCAACTCTGTATTACAACACTAGTCCGTTTTCATCCATACACATCAGTAACATCAAGTACCATATCCAAATTACTTATCTACATACTCTCTCAATTCATCAGGTAGATGCATGTTATGCATCCACTGCTCCATATCACGCTGCTTTTGCTGCATCTCCAGTCTCCTGGAAACAGAAGTACCCCAAATTATTAATGTTGAATATTCTAACGAAGTATACAAATTACGGAAAACTTGAAACAAAATAAAAAAAATGATTTGATATTCATACGCATTACTGTGTACCATATTGTCTCTCAAAAAGGTAAAATAGTTAGAAAAGACAGAGAAATGGAATGCAGGAGAAGATCAACTTTGCCAAACAGAAAATGAAAGAAATGTCAACCTTCTTTCAGGGGCTTGAAGGATGTTCTGCACGTTGCCAACTAGCAAAGCGAAGAGTAGCAGACCGATACCAACAATGGCCATTGTAAAAAGTACTTCCCAAACAAAATAACTAGGCGTTTGATTCCCAGCTAATGTGCTTATTTGCTAAAATTTGAAAGCAATAACAAAGTTATTTACATTTGCAAGTACGAATAAACAAGAAGAGATCAAAACACAGGAGGCTGTATTCTACCTGAAATCCCCAAAATAAGGAGTAGATGTATCGGGTAATGACACTGTGCTCTGTAGTTAAAGGAATGGCCAGCTGATAAATTCCATAAGAAAACTGGTCCGAAGTATAACTCAAACAATTACTAGAGTTATCATAGTCTCTCCATTGTTGTCTAAAATCAAAGTCTCCCCCAGGCCCACAATCTATCAGGGATGAACAAAGCGTCTTGTTGAAACTGGCACAAGTATCAAGAAGACAATGACGAACCCTCTGAAAGTGAGGAATAAGAAATTAATATTTATCAGGTAAATATATTTTCTCTTATAATGCAAAAAGGAGAAAGTTGAGACCGCTCTGTGTACAAATTTTAGCAATATAATATCTACCCACATAGGTTGCATAAAGGCTTGTAGATGTGTTCGCCCATCATATTTGCACACAGGGAGGCAGATGTGATGGGGCCACAAATTTTCATGTAAATTACTTTATTTTTTTTCTTATTATTTGAAGGAATGAGGCTACAGAGACTGGTGCTTAAAAATAAATCCAACAACTAACCTCAAATCCAAAAAGGTACCAGACAGAACCAACAACATGACCGGCTAGCACAAACATGAGAACGTTAACTGCAAAATTGGTCCAAGCTGACTCAAATATGAAGCCACTAGCAGATTGTCCACCAGGCAGTGGCAGGAATCTGAACATTCTGGGGATGTACTGGAGAAATTGGAGCCAGACTATGGTATTCAACGTATATTTTGCATAGTTTTCTGAAGAAGGCGCAATATACTTTGGGATGACCACCAAATTCATCACCTTTGTGGAATATATATATACATATGGCAACAAAACATAAGCAAGTATAACATTGATAAGAAATTTATTAGTCTATGTTGTCTTATTATGGGCTTTTAGCCTTTTACCAGCAATGGAGAATGACAAAAGATAATTTGGTAATCCACTTGCACCTTTTTTTGGTGACACTGGATCACACCCTACATTTTTGAAGTCCAAACAGTTGATCTAAACCATTCAACATGATGGATATATTAAATTGTACTTACAGATCAAATTTTATATTTTTTGAATTTTTTTTTACTATTTATCAAGATGGGTACAAAAATTCAATGGTCTGAATATAGCAATTTTGTTAAATACTTAATAAATAGTAAAAAATTCTAAAAAATATAAAATTTGATCTACAAGCACATTTTAATATATTCATTATGTTGAACGGTTAAGATCAACTATTTGAACTTTGAAAACTTTATAAATGGAGAGTGTAATTCAGTGTCACCAAAAAAAGGTGTAATTGGATTCCTCGTCATATATATATATATATAGAGAGAGAGAGAGAGAGAGATTGACTAATATGCTTTTGGTAGCACTTCGGCCGAAGTGCTACCGGTCCAAATTTCAAATTTCAAATTTCAAAAAGTCGATCTGAACCGTTTATCTTGTTCTCCATATTAATATGTGCTTGGAGACCAAATTTTATATTTTTCTGAATTTTTTTACTATATTTTAAGTCACTTTGAAAATCACTGATCCAACGGTGGCTTAACAAAATAGTGCTATTGTTGGATCAATGATTTTCAAAGTGGCTTAATAAATAGTAAAAAAAATTCAGAAAAATGTAAAATTTGGTCTCCAAGCACATATTAATATGGGGAACAAGATGAACGGTTCAGATTGACTTTTTGGATTTTGAAATTTCAAATTTGGACCGGTAGTACTTCGGCTCATATGCTACCGAAAGCATATTATATATATGAGGAGGGTTCAAATGCACCCAAATTTTTGTGCACCCAAATGCATCCTATCTTTCAAATCTTTTTTCTCCATTTTCAAAGTCCGAATAGTCAATCCGAACCATTAGATGTGATCTATATATTAAGATGTGCTTGGAGACCAAATTTTACATTTTTTTGGAATTTTTTACTATTTATTAAGTCACTTTGAAAATCGCTGATTTTACATTTTCTGGACCATTGGATCAGCGATTTTTAAACTAGCTTAATAAATAGTAAAAAAATTCTAAAAAATGTAAAATTTGGTCTCCAAGCACATCTTAATATATAGATCGCATCTAACGGTTCGGATTTACTATTAAAACTTTGAAAACGGAGAAAAATGATAGGGTGCATTTGGGTGCACAAAAATTTGGGTGCATTTGAACCCTCCTCTATATATATATATAGGCAGTGGCTAATTTGCTGCCGGCAGCATTTTAGCCGGCGGTGCTGCCGGCCTTTTTTTATTTTGTGATGTCCAAACAACAAATCCAAACTGTTAGATGTTTAATCTATACTATAATCTACTTGGAGACCAAATTTTACATTTTTTTGAATTTTTTTACTATTTATTAAGCTGGTTTGAAAACTACTGATTTCAATACTGCAGAAATTTACTGAAATCAGCGGTTTTCAAACCAGCTTAATAAATAGTAAAAAAATTCCAAAAAATGTGAAATTTGGTCTCCAAGTAGATTATAATATAGATTAAACATCTAACTGTTTGAATTTGTTGTTTAGACATCACAAAATAAATAAAAAATCCGGCAGCACCTCCGGCTAAAAGGCTGCCGACAGCAAATTAGCCGGACCCTATATATATATATATATATATATGGCAACAAAATGTAAGCAAGTATAACATTGATAAGAAATTTATTAGTCTGTATAGTCTTATTATGGTCTTTTAGCCTTTTACCAGCAATAGAGAATGACAAAAGATAATTTCGTAATCCATGAAAAATTGGTGAGGAACAATAAATAATATATATATACAAGCTCGAATAAAGTGAAAAAAACGAATAATCGTGAATGCATATTCATATGATTATATATAACTTACCTGAGGAAGTGGAAGAACAAGAAAGAGATCAAAAATAAAATATCCGCACAGATAATGAAGTGCATTTTTCACATGTTCTTCAACTAGCTGACCTCCAAAAGCAGCTGTCCAATCAGAAGCAACATATGCTAGCTTAAACTGAAAAAAAGAATGGTAATGTTATATATGTAAGTACCTAAATAGGGATTCACTACATTCACTTGGATTACTTCAATTTTTTTGAGTTTTTGTAAACAAAATATGAACACACCTGAACACAGCATGTGTAGAAGATAAATAATATCAGTGATGCTCCTGAATACCGCAATCGCTATTCCAACAGACCGATTTAGGCACCATACATTTATTTGTCTGAATGAGAAAAAAGTGTACGAACAAGTCAGCACAATTCATGAGCACCTCACTTTTTACTTAATTAAACGGAAAAGAACAGTGTGATATAGAATATTTCAGTATTTGTTTCTCACTTTCCTTTAATCATAATAAAAAAAAAAGAAGGGGTGAAAGAGAAATATGCACCTTCTCGACAGAGAGTAGAAAGAAAAATAAGGGGTCAATAAAAATTGCTAGAAGGCATGATATAAAAAAAAATTGATTCCATCGCTGAACAAATTTAGAATGTGGAGGCAAGATTAGGGAGGGACGATAAAGCATCCTACAATTGATTTTTTTGCCCATCGATCAACATCACTGTATTGTATGTTACGCAAACTGCAAAACAACATAAGAAGACAACTTATCAGCCACGAGAAAATAAGATACAGCTGGAAGACCACGCCGGATAATGATTGGGACAACACATAACTTGCATCTATCTTCATTTTCGCACAACTTGCACCCCTATAAGGATTCTTGGAATTTTTTAATGCAGGATGGCCCAATCAATGGTCACTAGCCTGCATTTAACTATTTGTACAGTCATGTCCAAAAACACTTTCTTTGGATTACCATCCTTCAAGAGAATAAGAGATATATTTGTTCAACGAAATTAAAACAATAAAAATATTCATGATTGCAAATAAGAAAATGTTGGATAAGCCTAGCCTCAAGATGATTAACCTATTCTTGTTTACTTCAATAACTGGCAACAAATAAAATATGTTGCTTGGATGAAGAAATTTAAAAGATCTGTTTAGTTAGTGAATATGGACAATTCGTGGATCCGCACCGTCGATCCTGATCCCGGATCGGAAAAATCAGTCGGAATCGGTCGAATCGGATCGGAAAATCAGACTTTTTTGTCAGAATCTTGTTTTTATACTAAAAAGAAGGAAAAAATTGATAAAAAAATTTAGAAAAATTATTACAATCAAATAATTCACTAATACAATATAATACAAGCAATACAACTAAAAACACACTCTTTCACTCCCAGAAATTATGTCGTGCTAGTTGGATCACTTTATCATCGTCTATATTATGATAGAAAGAAGGGTATTATTATACTGCCCACTAAACCCTGACATTACGCTTAAATAAAAAATTTAATTAGATTAACGATCGTTCGGATTCATCTAACTGATTTAAAACAAATCTAAAATTTCAAAATATAAATAAATTAGAACTATTCGATAAACTAGTAAATCGAAAATTCGTTACCATAGTGAAACTTAAGAAAGAAATGAACCAAATTAATTCAATTCGTGAAAATAAATAAATATATTGAGTTCTAATTAGGAGAATAAAAATATGAATCTCTCGTACTAATAAAAATTATAAAAGTTACAAATCTCGTTAATAAATAAATTATATAGCCAAATTAGATATTTATATGCATATATGAATATTATAACGAAAATGTTCTTTTCAAACCAATTTAGTTGGAAACCCCATTTTAATTCTGGATTTGTCTTAACCCTTGGATCTCATTATAGCACGGATCTTGAAGTCATCTCAACCTTTGATTTTGAATTAGATGAGTCCATATTGAAATTCTGAATTTTTTTTGAACCTTTGGATTAAATCTAGCACAAATCCTGAAGCAATCTCACCCTTTGATCTTTGAATGGAATTGAAAATGGAGAATAAACTCCATTGAGGTTAAAATTTCGGGTCCATGACCCCTTTCTCTCTTTCTTTCTCTGCCGACGGGCCCCACAGACCCCCTTTCTTTCCTTTTTCCCTTCTCTCTCCTTCTCTGCCACTGAGCACGGGGTCCACTCCGCCTTCCCTCTCTCTCTTTTCCTTCTTGCCAGGAGAAAGAAACGACGGGATTTGATTTCCGCGCTCTCGCCTCTACGTCGTCCGAGCCCGTCTCGTCGGCTATCGGAAGAATCGGCCGATTCTACACTGTTCAACCCCATTTTTTTCCTCCAAAACTCGGAAACCGAGTAAATCGGATCCAAAATCGGATCGGTCTTGTCCGATCCCGACCTGAATCGGCCGATTCCGATCTGGATCATCCGATTTTGCCTTCTACAAATTCTTATAAAAGTATTCATCGAAGATTAATACTTGATTTGTTACAATAATGTAACTCCAAACAGTGTGCTTTTGTTCTCTTAGAACACTATTTTGCCTTAACACTCATTGAGTGAGACTGGAATATACAAGTCTGAAACAGGACAGAACAGAGTTTGCTATGTTTATTTCCACAGTGAAAACTCAGAACAGCTTCAGCACAATCAAGACAAAACAAAACCCAGTTTATGACAGGCAATTATTGTAAACTAAAACAGTGAATTTTTCAGCCTATATTAAAGCTTTATTCCCATCCAAAAAATAATAAATCAACAAAATGAGGGCTCTAAATCAACAACTGAAAATTAGAAGCAAACAAATAAATAAATATATAAAAGAGGTACCTTTCTAATACGAAAAGCATAGGATCTGGATAAAGTTCTCTTTCTCGAAGCATCCAGGCATTCAGTAAAATCAGGCTGGTCACACACCGGAAGCAAGCCCGACTTTAACAAATGATCATTTTTCATGACATGTCATGGAACGAATCACTGCTCGGTATATTGATTGTATGGTTTTCCTGAGGAAATGGTGTGGGTTGGCTCTTTCTTCTCTTGAAACTTTCTGTAAGGAATGGTAAATATTGCTTACTATATTTATGAGTATTACATAGCAGGATTTGTTATAAAGCAAGTATGTACTGGTGTGAAACAACAAGGGCAGGAGATCTTTCTCAAATAAGAATATCGGATCAATAAAATATGGGAGCAAAAGAATATGACATCTTCTGAATTTATTTCTTGTTTTTGGTTCTCTTGTATTAGTTAGCTATGCTGATGGGTATAAAAAAGGATGCCTAGGTTGTGTAAAAAATATACAATATACTAAATTCTTCTGAGCAATAAAATTGGAAGGGACAGAGAGATTTCTGAGAATGTGGTGTCTTTCTTCTTTTATGAAGTTTTTTTTCATTTCTAGGGGTGCACTCATGGGTACAAACTGGGGTGGCGATTGTGTCTGTAAGGGACATGAATGGAACACACCTGAGGAACTCAGCATGAAGGTCTCGTCTGATTGTCTTGACATGGATGCACTTCTCATGGTAAATCGCTTTAATTCAATATTTTTGGATAACATCGGGACACGTACTGTCTTTATCACTCTAAACCCCTGGGAAATAGGAAGGTGAGAAAAGAACAACAAACTGAGGTACTATTTGAATCTTTTTCCATAGTTGATATTAGCTAACTATTTTTACTCGAAATTATAGAAGTTATAAAGTAATCGCTAATATCACGTGATTGAGATTTCGGGAATAGCATTAGCGATTACGTTCTTCAGAAAGTCAGCAAGTAGGAATCAGGAATGTAACTGTCTACAATTCTAAAACAGTTGGATATATTTATATAATATAATACTGTTTAATTACTTTTCCTTGGCATGCCAATTAGATATGTGATATAACATCTATCCATCATAGGTTAACAATTACTTTTCCGGCCGAGATTGTTGCTTCTATCAATCACCTCGGGAAAAAACCTAGTGTGATTCGTTTGTTCAAGTGTGATCTGAAATTATTGAACAAGTAAAAAATGACATTTTTAATCGAAAAAGAGCATATATAATAGGGATTAGGGGCTTGTCACGCACAAGCATATATTATAGGTTTTTAAATAGGCATCATACCGAGTTCGGTACAATGATAGGTCTAATTAACCGTTTGATCCACATTTAGATCTGTACATACGGGATTTAATATGTGCAAATCTAAACCCTCACTCATTATGTGAATCTAAATTATTTCCCGTTATTTCTTGGATCGACAACCGTATTGACTACAAGAATAGATTGTGAGTTTGAAATCAATCCTCCTTTCCGTATTTAGGGTTCTTTTAAATTTAAAGTTTAAAAAGTATTCAAATAGACCACAAATTCCTATACTTAAAATACACAACACCCATTCCGAATCAAAAGAAAACAAAAGTTACCAGGAACTACTATTTTTAATATCCTCTTCTTGTGAGTAGAATCACTCTTCACATTTCCTCCAACTTCTCTGTTGCATTTTGCTATGGAGTGGTAAGGAGACGAGGCATCATTTTTTAAAAGGAAGGATTCTTCCAAAAAAATAATTTCTAGGGTTTCTATGAAATTAATTAAGACCATAATTTGCAGCTACTTAAGCTTGTTACCTGGTTCAGCGATTTCACCAAGTGCGAATAGAGCAGCTAGAGAAGTGGAGAGTGAAGACACAAAGAGGGGGCCTGGGAGTGGGGAGAGGTATTTGGTCG